>JASAMX010003799.1:0-13027 GCA_030248175.1 Microlaimidae sp. YZB2_3 | reverse complement strand
TTTACAACTACAATTTAACACCCGACCGCTTAATTAGAATAATTTTTTTTTGAGCTTTTTATTGTTTAAAACATTCATTTTGACCTCAAAACTTAGTTTGGAGGCAGTTAGAAGTCATTTTAAATACTTATTTTTCTTTGTTTTTCCAAAATTGGGGGGAGGGGTTAACCGTTTCTCCCCCCCCCCACTTCTGAATGGGGGAGGGGTTACACCCTCCCTCTCAGAATTTGGGGAAGGGTTAACCCCCCCGTGCCCATGTATGGTCTGAGTAGGAATCAAATACAAGACATGTTGTTTTGGTTGGCTTTCTTTTTAGTTTTATAGCCACATTTCATTATGAAGGCCGTTATAATGAAATTTTGTATGAAATTCGCGTAAATTAAATTGATAAATATTTAATAAAGAGTTATTTTAATAAGCTACCCCGTAATTTTTATAAATCATATTTATGTGGTTCTACTTAGGTGCTGATTTTTTTTACGAAAAGTTGCAGTTGCATATATTTGGCATAATCTTTTGATTGCACCAAAATCGAAGACATCCAACAGACACACACAACAAAACATACTAAACATTAAAACAACAAATCAAGGCAAGGCAAGGCAAAGCAAGGCAAGCATAGGTGAGAAAGGGAAGGGGGCAGGGTGGGGTCCACTCCCCCCTAGCTTCGAAATTTTGGCCCCCCATAGAAAAAAATCCTGGGGGCCCCTGCCCCCAAATTTACGAATTTTTTACCCCTAACAACCCCCTTCTAGATTTTGAAATCTGAACCCCCCGTCTCTCGGGAAAATTTTAGGTACCTTTTTTATACTAAATTTTCTTCCAAAAACGTGAATTTTCATCACATATTCATGCTTTTACACCCTTTTTATACATGAATATGGCTTTTTATTCAATAAAATGTAGTATTATCCTATAAAAAGAATAATTATTAAAGTTATTATGGTTTAAAACTGTTTTGCTTTGGACACCGGACCCCACCTGACCCCCCCTCTAGATTTCAAAATTTCGCACCCCGGGTCGACCCCCCCCTAAAAAGCTAGGGGGGTCCGGACCACCCTGGGACCCCCCTCCTAGAATTTAAAATTCGATTTACCCCGGGTAACCACCCCCCCTAGCTTCCCCGACCGTGCTCACCTATGAAGGCAAGAAACGTGCCTGACAGTCCAGACCGACCTTGATGGAAAGGCCGGTTATTAGCAAAACTTCTTCTTTTGTTTGCTCCTATGGTGGAGATTCTTGCTTCAAATAAGTCCATTTTCGCTGTTTCTTTAGCTGCTAGGAAATTGTTTCATTTTAACCTTCTGATTCATGATCTTCAATAGAAGCGGAAGAACTGCGACAGACTTGTCAGCAAATAATAATAAAAGCAAAACTCATCATCAACACTACTAGTCAATAAAAAGATGTCGTTATTTTATAATTTTAATATCTTACTTTTGGCCTGTACCAAACATTTTGAACGGATAACATTGAAACAATTGTTAAAACTTCTTCAGAACAGCCCAGGTTTACGGACATGATGAGCAATTTTGCCAAATTCGGCTCCAGTGGAAACTCCGCCATTCGCCTTCCCAATCGCGTCAAAAGCCCTTCCTACAAAATGAAGCAATTTCATTGTTTAACCAAAGTTTTTATCGTTACCAACCACTAAGCTAACACAAAATTGATTTTTTAAGCGAATAAAAGTAAAAAAACACCAACATTTAGACTAAGATAAAAACTGCAATTTTTTACCACGATCAATCAAGGCACATACAAGAATATACGACCGAATTATGGTCAAAAAAGAAGATTTGGGCCAATTCAAACTCATGAAACAATCGTAATAGAAGTTTTTTTGACAGACAATCGTTATGATATAGGGTAGTGCATTTAATTTCGGCACTTTTCCAAATTGGGCATTTTTGATTTTGGACTATATCTTTGGTAATCCTGGACGGAATACGACGTTTGATAGCTCAAGTGAGAGCTAATTATATGTAGATAACTGTCGTGAGCTTTTTATTTGTTATGTTATGATAATTTCATGTAAAATTATGTGATTTATAAAAAATAAATTTGTTACTCGTTTTTAGAACATGGGCATTTCATAATTAAGCAATAAATTGGTTTAAAAATTAAACTGTCCTGGTAAAATTTAGTCTATTTTCCGAATTTTTAGTCCCCGTGGTTCTACGTTGCGTCTGTGGTGAGCAATCGTTATAAAATAAAATAGTGTAATTTCGGCACTCATATGCTGTAGGTAAAAACGGATTGAATTAAGTGGTCGGGTGTTAAATTGTAGTTGTAAATAGTTAAAAGACAACTTTGAAATGTGTAGGGGTCATAGCACTGCACTTAAACTCGATTAAGAGGGTCCTTTTAAAAAGTGCCGAAATTAAATGCACTTTTTCCCAAATTTTGCTCATTTTGATACCATTTGGCATTTTAGCTGTAACTTTTTGCCAGTTACACGTTGAACAACAACTAGAAGCTTAAATTAAAGAAAACTGTCTGAAGATAATGATAGGCTTTTAAATTTTTGAAAATGATGATTTTTTTACTGAGAAACAATCGATTGTTTGTAAAGTGCCGAAATTAAATGCACATATTTAATTTCGGCAATTTTCCATTTTTTTAAAAACTGATTTAATTAAGTAAAAAAATACTTTCGTACAGTTAAATTTCTGTGACGCAAAGCAGTATCGTGAAAGCTTCAAAATGAGCTATCAAACATGAAAATCGGGCCATACAGTAAAAAGTTACATTGGAAAAACAAAAAAGTGCCGAAATGAAAAATGCACTATCCCTATTTGTGTTAAAAATCCGAAAAACAATTCGAACGTGTTATAATTTTAAGCTGAATAGGAATGCTGAATAGTGTTATAAACCACCTAGCACCTAGCAAAATCGGCGGCCATGACCGCCTTTCAGTCTTCCCGACAATCGGGCAAAGACGGATTTTACTTAAATATGAAACCTAAATGAATAATTAAACCTAACCGAACTAAAAGCTTCAATAATAAAATTATTACATTGTCCAAAGCGCTTAAAGAATGAAGCTGCTCCAGCGCCATCAGCATAGCTTCTACGGGTGGCGCATCCATAAAATCAAAGTCGATAAGGTTATTGATACCCATTGCTTTTAATTGCAATAATGTTAGAGCCAAATTCGTCCTTTGGATTTCCGGCACCGGGGCGGGAAGCATTTCGTCTCTAAAATAAGTGCAGTCGGTTCGGTAATACCATAAAACGAAAAAATCCAGAGAAGAAATAAATTTTGTAAAATTTCTTTTAGAAAATAAACAAATAAATTTACTGTCCATAAAAATAGTACCTGTACGCTCTCTCCGTGTACAATCTATAGCATTTTCCTGGTCCAGTACGTCCAGCCCTACCCGCTCTTTGCTTGGCAGCTGCTTGGGAAATCGGCGTCACAACCAATGAATCCATACCCGACTTGGGGTTGTAGATTTTTTGCTTGACAAATCCCGGATCCACAACGTAATAAATGCCATCAATAGTTAGCGATGTCTCAGCAATGTTTGTTGCTATTACAACCTTTAACATAAATTTTGTATTATACAAGAAATAAAAACAGAAACATGTCCTAATATCTGGATTCAGTTTGACAAACTGGAAGCATTAGCGATTGCTAGAATTATAATCACAATCATTGTAGCAGTAAATGTGTTACGATAATAATATAAAACAAAGTAAAACTTTTTTAATGTTTTGCAAATCGTTTAATATGGATTTTACCGACGATCTATCTATCAAACTTTGTTTGATTTTTTTTTGTTTTTAACATTTTTTTAATTTGGCTAGGATATATTTTATGAAATAAAACTAAGTATTGCTGAACGTTTCTTCATTTGTTTTTAAGCAAAATGTATTTACTTCAAGCACTGCACTACTTAATATCTTTACGGAATTTTAAAACAAATTAACAGTTTACCAACAAATAATACAATAAAATATTTTTTACTTTTCTACTTCCTGGAGGGGCAGGATCAAAAATCCTTGTTTGCATTTCACTGGGAAGTGCAGAATAAACTGGTAAAATAATTAAATCCGGAACATCAGGACCCAAAGCCTTCATTCTCTCGAACAAAACTTCACAAGCCGTATCAATTTCCTCCTGCAAAAAATAATATTTAATTATTCTTCGTAGAAAAAAAATGGAACAAAAAAAATTTAAATGGGATAAAACCGTTGAACATTATGGGTTAATTTTTGTACAAAAACTATATCAATTCTACATAAGCCTCTATTTCATTGGAAATAAAAAATTTCATTCAATTTACATCAGTTTTGTAAAACTATATTGAACTTATGACGAATTGCTTATAACTTAACAAACTAAGATTTATCAATATAAAACTTATTAAAAAAACTGAAACATTTGAAGTGTTTGAGAAGTAAAAAACGTTCAGGGAATATTATTTTAAAAACTACATTGTTTTTTTAAGCTAAAACAACGTAGGCATTTAATTAATAAAAAAAAAACAATATTTTAACAAAGTTCCAATGGCAACATACCTGGCCAGTTAAAAAGACCAGAATATCACCGGGGGGCTCTGTGAGATGAATTTGCATCACTGTAATTAGACTTGCATCCAAATAGTCGGTTTCAGGTTCCCGAGTGTATAGAATTTCAACAGGAAAAGTGCGACCCGGTATTGTAAAAATAGGAGCTTCGAAAAAATATCTAAAACGTTGATAACGGTTTTATATATTTTTAAAAACCCGTGAAATATGGATTATAGTTTAGTTCCATTATGCATAAAATTAAATCAAGTCTTTTGGTGATTATTGTTTGTGTTTTAAGGTTATGGCAGTCGGATTTTAAATTGGAAATTATGAAAAAGTGTATTTTTTACAAAATTATACTGATTAATTTTAACCCCAAAACATAACCTAATAATCCAAGTTTATCGCCGAAACTTCAATTTATAGCCGAAAACTTTTTGTTACCAAAGAGTTGAGAAAAATTATTAAAAAAACAAACAACAGTTTTCATCTATATTTTCACAAAAAAGGTGTTTTTTAGAACAATGTTAAACAATACTAAAATCCACAAAACTTTTAAATCAACGTTTTTTTCTGTTGGAAAAAAGATACTATGCTCTGCATGTGCACATATCACAAAATTAGTATAACCAAACGAATAAGACTCACTGTGAAAATTTTACAGCATCTAGGGTAGCTGAAGTCACAATTAATTTCATGTCTTTCCTTTTTTGAACTGCGGCTTTCATTAAACCAAACAAGACGTCGGTGTGAATAGTTCTACAACATAATATTAACTATAGGCTTATTTAGAACTTAAGTAAACATATTTATGTTTTTAAACAATTTAACATTTTTTACAAGTTTTTGTATTACAGCTAAATTGCGGTAATAATAAAAATAAAAATAATAAAATAATTGATTTTATAAAACAATAAAAACACCTTTCGTGAGCTTCGTCCAACATAATTACAGAATAGTTATTCATATCTGAATCCAAAAGACACTCCCTTAACAACATTCCATCCGTCATGTATTTTAAAATCGTTTCCTGACTGGTGCAGTCTTCAAATCGAATGGTATACCCAACCTAAATCAAATATTGTGCAACACTAGCGAAATATTTTATTAAAATTCAAATAATGACAAATGAAATAATTCGTGCCCAATAGCAGTGTAAGTTTTCAAGCGAGGAGAGAATCACAGTGATGATCGTTCATAGTAACTTGTATAATAAAGAATTCAATAAAAAACTTAAAAAATATCGTCGTTCGTCTGACACTATGTACATGCATGAGTCCATGTAAAAAACCTTGTTTTGAGATATGGCCATTCAAATTTTCAGGAAAAATCCGATTTTTAATCATGGACGACTTTTGTAATTAATACCAATTATTGGGCCATAGACAGGACATATTTTGTCATACTAGGCATTACATTAAGTGTTACCATTATTATTGATAATGTGAGAGTTTTTTTTATTCGACTCTTTTTGTCACTAATATGTTTTTAAACTTTTTTCCGGGTCAAACTGATTGGACTCATTGCCCTACAAACAATAGACTGATTGGACTCCTTTTGTTTCATCCAAAATTGTCGCAAATCTGTTATCACAGTCATTTTGCAAACCTCATTGCAATTTATATAGTATTAAAAAACATTGAGGAATGTGTGCATGTGCTGCTGGAATCAATAAAAACAATATAAAACAAAAACTCTTAAAGTTATGGCCGCAGTCAAATATTTTAAATTAAAAAAAAAACAATTTAAAACAAACAAACAACAAAAATCTAAAACCCATAGATTTGGGCGTCAGAAAAAAATGGTGGTTCCTAGAAAATTAGTTTTGGAAAGCCTCCTGGATTATGGGAGTGGGGTATACTCGACTTCAAAAATTGGTGGAAAAAAGGGTCACAAATTTTTGTGGCATTATTTTAAATACCCCATTTTTAGCGTTTTTAGTACTCAAACCTACAAAATTGTTAGGGGTGTGTCGGCAAGTTTTAGCATTTTTGGGATGTATAAATCCCCCAACCCCCCCCCCCTTTCGCCCATCTATTGTCCGGGCTGGTGGGGTACCCTCAAATTTTAGGAAGGGGATAAACCATTTCGACATTTTTGGGGGGTGGTAACCCCCCAGCCTACCTATGCGCTTTAGATATATCTCTTAAGATCACTTTTAACTCTAGATTTCAAGTTTGTTGATCATACTTATAGAACCCCTACAAACTCTGTGTTTAGTAAAAGAAGCGCTGCACGCCTAGCCTAGCTGCGCTGGCTAGCCGGTCAAAACAGCTAGTAGGGCTGCTTAGATTTCCAAAATATAATAAAAAGGGCCTTTTAGATTAAAAAATTTGTAAATACAAAGTGATTTTAAGTATTTTTAAACTATGAACACATCTATAAATGAAAATGTTATTAATTATGTTTAGTTTTGAACTTATTAATCAAAAGTACAAAAAGGATTTTAAGCAAAACAAATTGAAATGCTTATTTTGGCGTCCACAGCAGGTTAAAGCATCCAAATCACATTTCAAAACATGAATTTAGTATTTTTTATACAGAGTAAAAATGAGTCCTTATAAACTCAAAAATGATTCACACTCTATTGGACTTATAATTTTTAATAAGGAAGATGAGCCCAAACTTAACGACTTATTTGGTTTTTTCTTAGAAAACAAGTCCAATTTTTTTTGATTCATTTTGTGACCAATGAATAAAACTTTAACTCAAATTAGAATTATCTGTTTGTAGTATTTACAATTTTTTCTGGAGGGAGTCCTTTTGTCAAAAGAAGCTAATGATTCTAGCAAGACCAAAAATTAAAGAAAAAAAATTTCGTTTTTTTATGGACTCATTGTGTCATACGAACGACAATATTACAGTGACATAGCCCTGTGAGGAAACGCCATACACTTTAAATATCATTTTGGTTGGCAAACTGTGTGATGCGAAATTAAATTTAGTCAAAACAAAATTTATTATCCCGAATTCCCTGTTTTATTATCACGAATTCCTGTTTTCTAAGCTCTAAAAATAAATGCTTTAAATTAATTTCACCAAAAAATATACCGTTAATAAAAATGATATTTTTAAATGTATTTTGTAAAAACTCTTTAAAACCTACCGTACTATTCATAAAATTTTTGGACTCGATCCAAAGCGGACTGGGTCCACTTTTTACGCAGACCGGTCAGCGTAGAAAGCGGCCCCAGGCCGTTATTGCAATTGCAATGCACACGTCCAAATCAGCTATTACGTTTGTTTGTCAGAGAACTATTTACATTATTTTCAAATTTTAAAATTTAATGAAATAAAACTTAATAAATGTTGCAACTGATAATCTAATTTCAACGTAGAATTGTAATAATTACGAAATATTCCGTTTTTTAGTAGTTTTATGCAAATTTCATTAAATGTGCATAGTAGAAAAGCGGTGTATTCGCGATTAATAGTACAACAATTAAAACGGACTGGGACCATTTTTTACGCAGATTAGTCTGCAGACCTGTACACGGTCTGAAAATGCCCCCCCCCGTTTTATTGGAGGATTTGCCCCCCCCCGTTTTATTGCCCCCCCCGCCAGAAAATGAAAAAGTACCCTAAAAATATGACGCCATTTTTGACCTATGATGACGCCATCATCGCAATTTTTTTGCAGTTTTTAGCCTATTTCAATGTATTTTAAGCCAATTTAGAACTATTTTTACCTTATTTCTGCTTTTTTTTTTCCGTTTTTTCTCTTTTCCCTTCTTTTTTTCTCTTTTTTTCTCCTTTTTTTTCTTTCCCCTCTGCTTGCCCCCCCCGTTTCAAAAAAGTTGCCCCCGTGCCCCCCCGTTTTAACCCCGGGGGGGAAGGGTAGTGCACAGGTCTGGGTCTGCGTAAAAAGCGGACCCAGTCCGTTTTGGACCAGGTCCAAAAGTTTTATAAATCGCACGGCTAAAATATTTTTTGTTATAATAAATCAGCTAAAATAAAATCACGGTCAGTTAGTGTAATTTGCTAATATTTTAATTATGTGATTGTGGATATTTAAAAATCTGAACAGAGAATTTTACGTTTCTTGGACTTAGGTATAGGTACCAGGGACGTACCCAGGGTTTCAATTGGGGGGGGGGTGCGGACTGTAGTACAAAAAAAATTTCGGGGGGGGGGGGGCGCCCCCCCTCAAGTATTGAAAACGTTAAAAAAGCAGAAATGAACGTAGATAAAGCTGTATAATACACTGTTTTTGGCCTAATAACGTAATATCTAATGTTTTTAGCGGTAAAAACATGTTTTCTTAGGTAAAAATTACATTAGCACACATTGGCAGAGCCTGGATTTCACAAAAAAGGAATTTAAGACCTTTTAAAATCTTTCAGACCCCTTGGCTACACCCACCTTGTAAACCAAGGCAACCTACCTATATGAAAAAAATCCGAACCAATGCTATAGGCGGCTGGAAAATTTAGGAGGGGGGAGGGTACATAAATCAACCAATATGATTGTTAATTTTGCTTTCTGTGTAGTATTTATAAAAATATTGTACTAATTTTGAAATAACATTAGCATTAGGCAAGATAAATAGCGAAATATATGTATGTATACTATAGAAAGTAACCCCTGAGCGAAGCGGATTTTTGGGGGTCAATGGGGGTACTAAAATTATTTTATAGTTTGGCGCCGAGCGATTAGCGAGACGCTTGAAAATTTTGAATTTTTGGCCTCTGAAAACCCCTAAATTTTACTATCTGGCGACTATTTCGGGGGGGGGGGCGGGGGGGCGGCCGCCCCCTCCTCAGCCACTATCCGTATTTTTACCCCTGTCCGACCATTTCGGGGAGGGGGGGGGGCGGCCGCCCCCTGGTTACGTCCCTGATAGGTACGGATGCGGAAATAAAAATTGTATTTAAACAACTTGCACTTTTGTGTTACTGACATACATGAGCATAGACCGGCAAGCTAGGGTGGGTGGCTAACCTGGGAAAATGGTCATTTGAAAGCTAGGAGGGGGTCCAGGGGGAAGTCCCTACTTCCCCTAATTTTTTGAGGGGGGGGGGGGTCGATCCGGTCCGGAGTCAACCGGTTTAAAATCCAGAGGGGGTCCGGTTTCCAAACAAAGTAACATTAAATCATTTATTTAAGATTTTTAGCACTAATATAGAATTTTATATGCTAAAATAGGCTATTTATGTATAAAAAAGCACAACCATAGGTGAGAAAGGGGGGGGCAGGGTGGGGTCCACCCCCCTAGCCTCGAAATTTGGGACCCCCCTCCCAAGACGAAAATCTAGGGCCCCCCTCCCCCCAAATTTCCGAATTTTTTACCCCTGACACCCCTCTAGATTTTGAAATCTGACCCCCCCTCCCTCCTCGAGAAAATTTTAGGTACCTTTTTTATACTAAATTTTCTTCCAAAAACGTGAATTTTCATCACATATTCATGCTTTTACACCCTTTTTATACATGAATATGGCTTTTTATTCAATAAAATGTAGTATTATCCTATACAAAGAACAATTATTAAAGTTATTATGGTTTAAAACTGTTTTGCTTTGGACACCGCACCCCACCTGACCCCCCTCTAGATTTCAAAATTTCGCACCCCGGGTCGACCCCCCTAAAAAGCAAAGGGGGGGAGGCCGTACCCCTCTGGGACCCCCTCCTAGAATTCAAAACTCGATTTACCCCGGGTAACCACCCCCGCCCCCTAGCTTCCCCGATCGTGCTCACCTATGAGCACAACAGTATTGTTTTTTACTACAAAACTCTGTTTTTGACAGTAAATTTTGACCTAAATTCATGCCTAAAATTTGCCTTGGAAGGGGGTCAACTTAGAATTCCAGAGGGGTAGGGTATCAAAATTTTAAAATTTTGGGGGGGGGGAAGCCGGGAGGCCTCCTTTAAATTTTTTCTAGGGGAGGATCCGAAATTTCGAGGCTAGGGGGGGGGTTGACGGTTGACCCCACCCCTATGCTCATGTATGATCTAAAAAACAAAAGAAAATACCTCTGCCCCGAGTCGACAGCCGAACTCTTCTGACACTCGCTTGGCCACAGACATGGCAGCCACTCGGCGAGGCTGAGTGCAACCGATACGCCCTCGTGTCGCGTAACCGGACTCCACCAAATATTGTGTTATCTGAATAAAGCATTATTAAATAACAAATAGCTATATCAAATAAATACATGATTGCGTTACGCAATAATAATTAATACTGAACAGAATTTGTATTCCGTTATAATAAACCCAAATATTATTTGCATTAACTGGTACTTAAATTATCAAATCATTAGAGTTTTGTATAAATAGGACCATAGATAACACGGTCAAAAAGCTAGAGAAAGTTTACCCCGGGTAAATGACATTTTAAAATCTAGGGGGGTCCTGGGGGGGTCGAACCCATAGATGAGAAAGGGGGGCAGGGTGGGGTCCACCTCCCCTAGCCTCGAAATTTTGGGACCCCCCCTAGACGAAAATCTAGGGGGCCCCCTCCCCCCAAATTTCCGAATTTTTTCCCCTGACCCCCCTCTAGAATTTGAAATCTGACCCCCCCCCCTGCCCCCTCGGGAAACATTCAGCGACTTTTTTGATACGAAATTTTCTTCCAACCACGTTAATTTTCATCACATATTCATGCATTTAGGCAAACCAACTAACTTCGGTTACCTTTTTTTATTTTGATAAGTTTTTCTGGCTTTTTCAATCAAGCCAAAATTTGGCCTAAAAATCAAACAATAGCTATATTTGTTTTTCCAGTGCAAAATTTGAATATTTCTGTTACACTTAAAAATCAGTGAAGATTTAAACTTTTTTTTAAAATGGCCCGAAGTTAAGGCGCGTGCCATTTATTTCGGCCACCTACAAAAAACTGGCCATAACTATTGCTTAAACGAACAACAAAATTTCTAAAGGTTGCAAATTTACCCTTAGGTATTGTTCTTGGTACATACAACTTATTTCTTCTGTTTGCGAACTTTAATAGTTATTATACTTTAACAACTCATGTCAAAACCTCAAAAAAAACAAATTTTAATAATTCGTAATTTTTCTGTTCAATTTTTATTTTTGGCTTAAAAAACGTCAAAAACAAAAACGACCAAGTTACAAAAAAAATTCTTTATAAATACGGTGGTACAATGAGATTAAAAATACAAAAACGGAAGGTTCTTTCACCTAAATTTTCAGGTGGCTCAAATTAACTAATCTTAAATGCACTAGTTAAACGCATTGCAAAATGATTTGAGATACTAAAACAAGAAAATTAACAACTTTGAGCCTTAAATAGAATATTTTAAGGTTATATATTGCTTTGTTCTAAATTTGATGCAGTTTAAACATAAGCAAAAATTAGGGAAATTGATAAAAAATTCACTTTTTATATGAAAATGTTGATACGTAATAATAGCAACAAAAAAACTTTTGCAAAAACACTTTATTCAACATTAGTCCATAATGACTTTTTTGTGTGTTCTTCATTCGCGTTTTAAAATAAGCCTATTTTTACACCTAATTGGTGGCCTAAATTAGAGCGTGGCCAAAATTAAGTCAGTTACCCTACACCCTCCATCCCAAAATATCGCTTTTTATTTAATAAAATGTAGATTATCCTAAAAGAACAATTATTAAAATTATTATGGTTTAAAACTGTTTTGCTTCTAAAAACCGGACACGAACTGACCCCCCCTTGATTTCAAATTTTCTATGGTTGATCTTAAAAACCTAAGGGGGGGGTCCGGACCCCTCTCCTAGAATTTAAAATTTGATTTACCCCGGGTAACCATCCCCCCTAGCTTCCCCAACCGTTCTCATCTATGGTCGAACCCCCCTAGCTTTCTAGGGGGGTCGACCCGGGGTGGAAGATTTTGAAACCTAGAGAGGGGTCAGGTGGGGTTGGATTTCCGAAGCAAAATACTTTTAAACCATTAAAGGTTTAATAATAGTTTTTTTATAAAATAATACTACATTTTATTGAATAAAAAGCGATATTGAGGTATAAAAAGGATGTAAAAACATGTGTTAAAAAACTATTTGTGTTAAAAATTCACGTTTTTGGAAGAAAATTTAGTATAAAAAAGTACTTAAAATTTTCTCGAAAAGGGAGAAGGGTCAGATTTCAAAATCTAGAAGGGGGTCAGGAGTACAAAATTCGAAAATTTGGGGGAAGGGGGGGTCTAGATTTGTTTCTAGGGGGCCGAAAATTCCCAAGGTGAGGGGGCCGACCATAGGTCACCGAAGGGGGAAAGAAGCGGACCCGGGTGCCACCCCTGCTTTTTTCAAAACACGGGTGTGACCCCCCCCCTGGAGGTCAAAAACCTCCACACCCCGGCGACCCCCCCCCCTGAGCCGTCGAAGGTCGGTGACCTATGGGGTGGACCCCACCCTACTCTCCTTTGTTTTTCATCGATTAATAGGACTTGCATTTTGCATTGCAAACATTAGCATTGGACTGGGCTGGTGTTGTTTTTTTGAGAAGCGATCATCAGTTCAGGTTATTTTTGCTACATTACTCCTATTGAACAATACGTAACTTAACGAAGAGGGTTATACA
>JASAMX010003797.1:0-17044 GCA_030248175.1 Microlaimidae sp. YZB2_3 | reverse complement strand
AGGAAATTTTACAATTACTCAAACAAAACTTCTATTTTGATCAAACAAAAATAAATCAAACAAATTCAGTACAAGATCTTCGTGTTTGCCTTACGAGCGACTTGAAATTCAGCTTGCACTGCCGTGAAATTGCTAGAAAGGTTTATGATTGAAGCTTCACTTATATTACGTTGTTTTAACAATAAAAATTCTAATATATTCTTATTCGTGCTTATAAAGATATGTAAGATCTTTGTTACAATCGTGTACACCAGTATTTAATATACTTACCATATGTGCGATGTTATTTTGTTGCAATTAGTAAATAAATTTTTCACTTGGTGTTTATGTCGTAATTGCGACTTTCCTTATAAAATTATAACCACTTTCTTGTAATCTTTAAAACTGAATCTTTGGAACAACGCCGCTTGGAAACTGATCTTTGTATGGTATTTAAAATTTTAAATAATTGTAGTAGATTTACAATTTGAAACATTTTTTAGTCTCTAATTAACTAATTATAAATTATGAGGACACAATTTAAAACTTCGTTATACTGAAAACTATAAATTAAACATATGTAGAAAATTTTCATTTTCACAAAGAGTAAGAAAAAGCTGACACTCATTGGAAAAACGTCGTAACCTCAAAAATTACTAAGGACTTTTAAAAAGTGTTTAAATATTATGGACTTAAGGTAGAACACCACAGTTATGACGATCTTTTCTAAAAGTTAGATATCAACTTGATATATTAATTTTCTGTCTGACAAAATAGATAGTGCGATCGAAAGCTCAGATTATAATGTGTCCAATGGTAATAGTTTCATACGTAATTCAAAAAATTAAAAAAAGTAAAAAATCTATGTTTTTAAAAGAAAAATCAAATAAAAAAAATCCTGAATTAGTTTTTTAATCAAATAAAATTCAAAGTATTGATTAGACTTGTGTCTAACTATTTCCAAACTTTTTTTAAATTTTGAGCGAATAAATTTTTTTTTAATTTTCATTTAATTTTATTTGATTTGACACCGAGAAAACTACATTTCTACCCGTTTGTTTAAAAGTATATTTTACGAGAGTGATCTCAAATGAGTCATTAGTCGAGTGGTTAGATTGTAATCCTGGACCTGTAGGTACGAGTCTCCCGCAGGCAAAACTTTTAACGTCGAAAAAAATTTTTTTTAATTTTTAACTAAACTAAAAGACGAATTTTCCGAAGACGAAATGTGGAAGACGAGATGTTGAAAGACACAAGAAATTTCCGGACACCCCAACCGCTTAGGAAAAATGCGGTTCCCGGAACTTTTACATTACGTCTTTCAACATCTCGCCCTCTATATTTCGTATTCGAAAACCTCGTTTTTAAACATGTCGTCTTCATAAAACTCGTCTTTTGGGTGCAATTATTTTTTAAACGTACTTTTCAAAAAAAAAAAAAAAAACAAAAAAAACGAGTTTTCTGTATTTTGCGATTTAAACAATGGATTCAAAACTTTTTTTTTCTAAGCCCGAGGAAAAACCAAAAACCAAGCAAATATTTAAAATGATAAACTTTGTAAATGATTTTTTTAATTTTTTTAAACTGAGAGCATAGGCCTAAGCAAAGCCTAAAAATCAGGCAAAATTTTGTTATTAAGAGGGAAAATCAACATTTTTAAAATGTTTTCACAAAATCACATCCAAAAGATGAGTTTTCTGATGTACCACCCTGAATAAGCCTAGAAATTTTAAATAAGGTTTTAAAAAACCGCAAATACTTCTAATTGAACAATAGAAGTATTCAACGTAATTAATAGACACTCAAAAGTAATAAATTAGCGTAAACCACGCGTACAGGTGTGCAGTTTTTCCCCCTAATTGTAAACGGCCCATAAAAGGCATGGATTGACAAAGAATGCCATAACCTTGCGCAACCGCGCACTAAACGGACCAGACCGCTCAAAGACGCCGCAGAAATTATTACCCTCACACCTGAAATTCCAATCTCACACCTTCACAGGATTTTATAAGTTTAGAACACCTCAGTTTACACCAGGGGCCTATTTCATAAAGACGTTTGTAAATTTTCATTTTACAAATCTCAGCCTATTTTTTGTAAATTACATGATAAAGGATATACGACACGGCGAATATTGATCCATCAGCCGAGATGAACTCCCGTAGCTGCGACCAATCAGCGCTTAGCAGTGCGCGCAGATGCTTCACCTGGATTACAAATCGAAAAATGTTTATCATGTATTTTACAAAAATAAGGCGGAGATTTTTAAAATGAGAATTTAAAAACGTTTTTATGAAACAGGCCCCAGGCAATTTGAGTTATAAAATTCCATTCCCTATGAAAGCTGCCCCTGTTCAGTTCGCAAGGTTAGTTTTTCGCATTTCTGATCCTGGAAACTGTCCGAATCTGTCTCTCCACTCTACCTGATCTGTGACCTTACCCGGCCTTCCCTAAACCCGGCTTTTATATTTCTCTACTCTACCGACCTCAAATAATTCTGGTTCTTTTTTTGCTAGAAATGTTCAACAGCATATTTTGAGATAGAAATTAAGCAGAAAATGTAGGTAAATTTTAAAGAAATTCCAATTTAATATTTTAAATAATTAATTGTATTATTAATTTATTATTAAAACTGTTAAAAAATATATCTCGGCAACGGAAAGATTAAGAAACATAAGTCGTTGCGCAGCTAAAACAGAATATAATAGAATAGAATAGAATAGTTTATAAATTAGTCGTACAGATTACAGTAAAGTAAAACTTCCAGTTTTCTCAGGTTATTTTCTTAAAAGTACAATTCAAAAAAGTACAAAAAAAAGTACAAAATGTTTTTATATGTGAAATCATTTCCAAAGGTCAAAAAGCGTAGCTCTGCAAGGAAATTCCTTCAAACTTCTTGCATTAAAACTATAAAAAATTACTTTTCATTTTGTCGCAAGGGTCGCACGAATTCCTACGCAGTTCCAACCAGTTTTCCTTCAGAAATTTTTTTGTAAAAATTCTGTCGTAACTGGAAGTTTCCCGAGTCTTCTAAATCATGGTGTATTTTTTTTTGCTTGGTTTTTGGTATCAATCGATGCGTCAGGTTTCACTAAGTAAAAAGTTGTATTACAAAAAAAAAATTTTTCATCGGTTGTCAAGATATCTAACTATTGATATTTCCATCGATTTTTTTCCGCTCAACCAGCCAAATAACAGTTAATGTGTACGCCTAGTGAGAAGTTTAAAAAAAAGCATGCCAGTCCTGATTAAACCCAAAATAGATCAAATTGTTTATTTAAAATAAAACATTATAACTGCAATATAATAAATAAAAAGAGCACACAAATTGAGTATAATTAAAAATTTAGCACGTTTTCATAGCAAAATTTGCATATAAAATATCTTAAATACATCTGAATTTTTGTAGAAAGAATGCGTTTGCAAAGTCCGACCTGAGCAAACAAAACACACCGCGGCTGGGCCGAAATTCACAAAGCGGGGTATACACCGTGTATGTGTATCCGGTGTATACACCGTGTAAACTACGGTATATTTGGGGGCTAGCACGGTGTTAACTTGTCCGGATTAACTAACACCGTGCTAGCCCCCAAATATACCGTAATTTACACGGTGTATACACCGGATACACATACGCGGTGTATACACCGTGTATACCCCACTTTGTGGATACCGGCCGAGATGTTGAAAGACGTAATGTAAAAGACAAAATTCCGGAACCGCGGTTTGTGGCCTTCAGGTTTAAAGAAATACGATTAAAATTTTGTCAAGCACTAAAAGACACCTACCACACCTACTACACCTACTACACCGACGAACCAACTGAGGGGTGAAAGTCCTCTTGTTACTAAAAATTTCCCTAAGCAACCTAAGCAAAACCTTAAAATCAAGCTAAATTTAATGTTTTGTTTGATTTTGAGGTTTTGCTTAGGTTGCTTAGGTCGGTCGGTGTAGTAGGTGTAGTAGGTGTGGTAGGTGTCTTTTAGTGCGGCAAACTCTGTTTTGTTTTGTTTTGACAGATCGAAAGGTTTTGTACATTATTATGTGGACAATAAACGTTTTAACCTTTGTTGCTATTGCTTTATCAATTATTATTTAGTTGCGTTATGTGTTTCTCTGCACGTGATATTTTCTTAAAGAAGAAGTGGTTACTTCACTACTCATCTATTTTCACCATGATAGAATTCATCTTTAGTGACAATCATACGCAGGAGGAACATTAGAAACAGCAAGCGACTAGTGCATTTTACGGTTTCAAATATTTTAAATATTTATGGTTTCATAATTTCGACCCGTTGCTTTCAAAATTTTTTAAATATTACAAATTATTTCAAATTCTTACTTAATATTACACAAGCAAAAGCATCTTTTGGGGATTTTTATTTTTTTGCCGCTTCGTAGGTATGGCGCTGCTGTCGCGCTTGGTGTGCGCTTTCTTAATGTTTCAATTAGAGAAAATGCTTCTATTTAAAAGTTTGGAATGAAGTTTTTAAATTATTTTTTTAATTTTAAATGGTTTTACAACAAAACCTATGTAGGTGTGAAATTAGTTTCAAGGCACAAGTTTCAACTTTATTTTTGCTAATTCAAAATCATTCTTCACGAAAATACAATTTTAGTGATGATTTGTAACTATTTTGATGTTTAATCAAAAACAAAATTTTATTTAGCACAAAGTGTTATATTAAAACACTTCAACATAATGAAACATATTATGGGGTAGCGATTTTCATTTAGTGCTTGCCCAAAATTTCCAATAGTCCTTGAAAGAGCACCATGGACATCTTTTTGCATTGAATGAAAAAACAAACCGTTAAGATCACGATCGTGTGTTGGTACGATTCCCATACGCGTCCCAAAATTCGATTTCACCGTTTCTAAAGTAAAATACACATATAAAACATCTTTGTACACTAAATGAAACAGGCAGACTTCGTTTTGATGGTTATTTTTAAGATTTGACCGTATCAAAAAGAGTTATGAACTAATTTAGACCAAAAAAAAAATGTAAAAAATGACCGGTATGAGTCCCATACGCGTCCCAAAATTCGATTTGACCGACCCTAATGTAAAATACACTTATAAAACATCTTCATACCCTAAATTAGACCCGTAGACTTGATTTTTGTGGTCATTTTTGAGATTTGAGCTTTTGATTAGAAGTTATAAGCCGATTTATACCCAAAAATTGCCCTATTTTGGCATGTACAATTTATGTTATTAAAAAATTTTTTTATTGAGCCTTTAATCAATTTAATATTATTTTTTTCGTATTATCAAGTGTCTGGCAGTTACAAATATGCTTTTATTTTTTTCATGGTAACAACCAATTTTTTTATAATAACCGTTCAGGGGCCTAGCCAGGATTTTGGAAAGGGGGGGTTGTACTCCATACAAATTTTTCAAAAGGGGGGGGGTTGTAGGGGGTTGTACTTCAAATTTTAAAAATACCGTAAAAAAGACATTAAAAAAGGGTAAAATTTTTTGCGCTTCGCGCTAAGTGATTCTTTTTGTTGTTATTTGCATAGTTTTTTAAGTTAAACTTGAAAAATTTCCCGTTTAAAAAGGTATAGGGTAGTGCATTTAATTTCGGCACTTTTCCCAATTGGGCATTTTTGATTTTGGACTATATCTTTGGTAATCCTGGACGGAATATGACGTTTGATAGCTCAAATGAGAGCTAATTATATGTAGATGACTGTCGTGAGCTTTTTATTTGTTATGTTATGATATTTTCATGTGAAATTGTGTGATTTATAATTTAAAAAAATTGTTACTCGTTTTTAGAACATGGGCATTTCATGATTACGCAATAAATTGGTTTAAAAATTAAACTGTCCTGGTGAAATTTAGTCTATTTTCCAAATTTTTAGTCCCCGTGGTTCTACGTTGCGTCTGTGGTGAGCAATCGTTATAAAATAAAATAGTGTAATTTCGGCACACTATTGCTGTAGGTAAAAACGGGTTCAATTTAGTGGTCGGGTGTTAAATTGTAGTTGTAATTAGATAAAAGACAACGTTGAAATGTGTAGGGGTCATAGCACTGCACTTAAACTCGATTAAGGGGGTCCTTTTAAAAAGTGCCGAAATTAAATGCACTTTTTTCCCAAATTTTGCTCATTTTAATACCATTTGGCATTTTAGCTGTAACTTTTTGCCAGTTACACGTTGAACAACAAGTAAATACTTAAATTAAAGAAAACTGTCTGGAGATAATGATAGGCTTTTAAATTTTTGAAAATGATGATTTTTTGACTGAGAAACAATCGATTGTTTGTAAAGTGCCGAAATTAAATGCATACATTTAATTTCGGCACTTTTCCATTTTTTTAAAAACTGATTTAATTAAATAAAAAAAACAACTTTCGTACAATGAATTTTTTATGACGCAACGCAGTATCGTAAAAGCTTTAAAATGAGCTATCAAACATGAAAATCAGGCGATACAGTGAAAAGTTACATTGGAAAAACAAAAAAGTGCCGAAATTAAATGCACTACCCTAACAATAAAAATCGTGCGATAGCATGAAAAAAATTGTCTTTGAAATTCATTAAAAAGATCACTTAAAAGTTGTAAAAAGAGATATAAATGTCGAGCGCTGAGCGGAGTGAAGCGCAAGAAAATTTTTTTAAAATTGTTCTCTTCGGACCCCCAAATTTTTATTCCCGCCAGCCCAAAAGGGGGGGGGGGGTTGCCACCCCTACAACCCCCCCTGGCTACGCCCTTGTAACTGTTCAAATACCCATAAAATTTTAGTTGTGAAAAAATTCACATTTTTGAAAAACCAACAACTTATTTTAAAAAAATCAATTATATTACAAATTTGTTGGATTTTTAGGTTTTGCTTAGGCTTAGAAACAATAAATCGGTGAAAACTAAGTTTAAATTAGCGTTTAAAGCCAAAAATTTTTTTTTGCCATGTATTTGGTAGTCCACGTAACTTTTGAATTTTTAATTTTATTGAAAATTTTTAAGTTCTTTATACTTCCAGCATTGTTAAAACATAGTTTTTAATTTAATTTGTGTGGTTACAATTTTTTTTATTAACAGAATAAATTGCATATGCTGAAAAAGGTCATTTTTTGGGTATAAATAATTAGTTCATAACTCTTTTTGATACGACCAAATCTTAAAAATAACCATCAAAACGAAGTCTGCGTGTTCGATTTAGTGTACAAAGATGTTTTATATGTGTATTTTACTTTAGAAACGGTCAAATTGAATTTTGGGACGCGTATGGGAATCGTACCGATTGTCATATAACCAAACCCGATGGTATTTTCACCAGAATGTTGTAAGAATTTTGGAAAAATGAAGAAAAAAAATTGTCTTTAAAATGACTTCTAACTGCCTCCAAACTTAATTTTTGAGGTCAAAACGAATGTCTTAAACGATCAAAAATGCAATGAAAAGGGCTTGTTGACCTAAAATTAGCGTTTTTTTATCTATTTTTTCTGTAAAATCGAAAAAAAGATATGAGTAAAATGCACTCCAGAAAAACACGGGTAGATTTTGCGTTTCTCGGATTTTTACCCTCCCCTTAATTTGGGGTTTAATCCTCCACTCCTGACCAACTTGCCCATGTATGATTTAGATCATAGGTTGGCAGGGCCGGGGTTTAAATGGGGAGGCAATTCCAAAACGGTGGGGGCACGGGGGGCAACTTTTTTGAACAAGGGGGAGTAATGGACGGGGGGGGGGCAAGCAGGGGGAAAAGAAAAAGAGAAAAAAAGGAAGGAAAAAAGAAGGGAAAAGGGAAAAAAGGGACAAAAAAGCGAAAATAAGGTAAAAATAGGTCTAAAATGGCTTAAAATACATTGATTTAGGCTAAAAACTGCAAAAAATTGCGATGATGGTGTCATTATGGTCAAAAATGGCGTCATAATTTTAGGGTACTCTTTCATTTTTTGGCGGGGGGGGGCAATAAAACGGGGGAGGGGGGCAAATCCTCCAATAAAACGGGGGGGGGGTTTCCAGACCGTGCACAGGTCTGCTATGGTAATGATCTGTGGTCTATGGTCCAGTCCCGCTAGTAATGGCGTGTTTAAGACAGAGCCAGCCTCCAAATACAGTGAAGCCGCTTTGTTTTTAGTGTCCGGAAGTAGTATATTCTTTATAATAATGTTACAAAATAAATATGTTTTCTTTAAGGTCTCCAAACAGTTTTTTTAAGTATGGAAAATCGCGATTTTTGGCTTACAAGATTTTGCAAAATACAAAAATGTTTCTATAAAAAATTAATATAAGTGCAGATCTGTGCACGGTCTGGAAATGCCCCCCCCCCGTTTTATTGGAGGATTTGCCCCCCCCCGTTTTATTACCCCCCGCCAAAAAACGAAAAAGTACCCTAAAATTATGACGCAATCTGCGACCTAAGATGACGCCATAATCACAATTTTGAAGTTTTTAGTCTACTTTCAATGTATTTTGAGCCATTTCAGACCTATTTCCTTATTTTCGCTTTTTTTTTGTCCCATTTTTCTTTTTCCCCCCTTTTTTTCCTTCTTTTTTTCTTCCCCCCTGTTACCCCCCATTTCTTGCCTCCCCCGTTTCAAAAAGTTGCCCCCCCCCCCCCCCCCCCCGTTTTGGAATTGCCCCACCCCGTTTAAAACCTGGGGGCAGTGCACAGGTCTGTGAGTGTTTAAAATGGCATAAAGACCACAGATCATTACCATAGCAGACCTGTGCACGGTCTGCAACCCCCCCCCCCCCGTTTTATTGGAGGATTCCCTCCCCGTTTTCTGCCCCCCCCCCGCCAAAAAATGAAAGAGTACCTAAAATTATGACGCCATTTTTGACCATAATAACACCATCATCGCAATTTTTTGCAGTTTTTAGCCTAAATCAATGTATTTTAAGCCATTTTAGACCTATTTACCTTATTTTCGCTTTTTTCTCCCTTTTTCCCTTTTTCCCTTCTTTTTTCCTTCCTTTTCCTTCTCTTTTTTTCTTTCCCCCTGCTCCCCCCCCCCCCCCGTTTTCTACCCCCCCCCGTTTCAAAAACTTTGCCCCCCGTGCCCCCACCCGTTTTTGGAATTCCTCCCATTTAAACCCAGGCCCTGCCAACCTATGATCTAAATAGTACATGGGCAAGTTGGTCAGGAGTGGAGGATTAAAATTGCCAAATTAAGGGGAAGGTTAAAAATCCAAGAAACGCAAAAATGTTACCCTGTGTTTTTTCTGGAGATGCATTTTCTCATATCTTTTTTTCGATTTTAGAGAGAATTAATAAATAAAAACGCTAATTTTAGGTCAACGAGCCCTTTTCATTTGCATTTTTGAATTTCGTAAGACATTAAGTTTTGACCTCAAAAATTAAGTTTGGAGGCAGTTAGAAGTCATTTTAAAGACAAATTTTTTACTTCATTTTACAAAAATTCTTCAACATTCTGGTGAAATTACCATCGGGTTTGGTTATATAACAATAGGTACGATTTAAGTCCATAAGTTACCAAAATACAATTTGACCATTTTAAAGTAAAATACACATATAAAACGTCTTTTTACACTAAATCGAACACACGAGACTTAGTTTTTGATGGTTATTTTTAAGATTTTGGTAGTATCGAAAAGATTTATGAAACTTAATTCTTTATACCCAAAATATGACCTTTTTCAGCATATGCAATTATTCTGTAAATGAAAAAAAATTGTAACCACACAAATTAAATTAAAAACTATGTTTTAACAATGCTGAAAGTATAGGAAACTAAAAATTTTCAATAAATTTAAAAATTAAAAAGTTTAGTGGACTACCAAATACATGGCCAAAAAAAAATTTTTGGCTTTAAACGCTAATTTGAACTTTCCATTTTTCACCACTTTATTGTTTCTAACCCCTAAGCGAAACCTTAAAAATCCAAACAAATTTTGTAATATAATTGATTTTTTTAAAATCAGTTGTTCGTTTTTTCAAAAATGTGAATTTTTTTCACAACTAAAATTTTTATGGGTATTTGAACAGTTACGAAGGGCAGCGCCGGGGATTCTGGTGTTGGGATCAACCCCCCCTTGAGGCTGGCAGGAATAAATTGATTTTTCGGCGGTCCGAAGAGAACAATTTTAAAAAAATTTTCTTGCGCTTCACTCCGCTCAGCGCTTCGACATTTTATTATATCTCTTTACACGGGTTTCAGTGATCTTTTTAATGAATTTCCAAAGACAATTTTTTTCAGGTGCTCTCGCACGATTTCTTATTATTTAGGGTAGTGCATTTAATTTCGGCACTTTTTTGTTTTTCCAATGTAACTTTTCACTGTATGGCCTGATTTTCATGTTTGATAGCTCATTTTAAAGCTTTTACCATACAGCGTTGCGTCATAAAAAATTCACTGTACGAAAGTTGTTTTTTTTTCTTAATTATATAAGTTTTCAAAAAAATGGAAAATTGCCAAAATTAAGATGTATGCATTTAATTTCGGCACTTACGACAAACAATCGATTGTTTCTCAGTCAAAAAATCATCATTTTCAAAAATTTAAAAGCCTATCATTATCTCCAGACAGTTTTCTTTAATTTAAGTTTTTACTTGTTGTTCAACGTGTAACTGGCAAAAAGTTACAGCTAAAACGCCAAATGGTATCAAAATGAGCAAAATTTGGGAAAAAAAGTGCATTTAATTTTGGCACTTTTAAAAAGAACCCCCTTAATAGAGTTTAAGTGCAGTGCTGTGACTCCTACACATTTCAACGTTGTCTTTTAACTAATTACAACTACATTTTAACACCCGACCACTAAATTGAACCCGTTTTTACCTACAGCAATAGTGTGCCGAAATTACACTATTTTATTTTATAACGATTGCTCACCACAGACGCAACGTAGAACCACGGGGACTAAAATTTGGAAAATAGACTAAATTTCACCAGGACAGTTTAATTTTTAAACCAATTTATTGCGTAATCATGAAATGCCCATGTTCTAAAAACGAGTAACGATTTTTTTATTATAAATCACACAATTTCACATCAAAATATCATAACATAACAAATAAAAACATCACGACAGTCATTTACATATAATTAGCTCTCATTTGAACTATTAAACGCCCTATTCCTTCCAGGATTACCAAAGATATAGTCCAAAATCAAAAATGCCCAATTGGGAAAAGTGCCAAAATTAAATGCACTACCCTATGCCTGATTTAATAAAACAGGGAAGACGTAAAATTAAATTAAAAACTATGTTTTAATAATGCTAGAAGTTTAAAAATAAAAATTTGTGCAAATAACAATAAAAATTTGAAAGTTACTTGGACGCCAAAAACATGGACAACAAAATTTTTTGGCTTTAAATGTCTAATTTCCTGTCTTTTTTCGACCAAAATATTGTTCCTAAGCCTACAACCCCCTACAACTCCCCCAAAATTGTAATATAATTGATTTTTATTAAAATAATTGTTTTTCAAAAATGTCAATTTTTCGACCCCTTCAAAATCCTTGATGGCTCTTTGAACGGTTATTATAAAAATATTGGTTGTTACCATGAAAAAAATAAAAGTATATTTGTAACTGCCATACACTTGATAATACGAAAAAAATCATATTAAGTTTGATTAAAGGCTTAATAAAAAATTTTCTTAATAACATAAATTGTACATGCCAAAATAGGGGGGCAATTTTTGGGTATAAATCGGCTTATAACTTCTTAATCAAGAAGCTCGAATCTCAAAAATGGCCACAAAAATCAGTCTTCGGGTCTAATTTAGCGGTATGAAGATGTTTTATAAGTGTATTTTACTTCAGGGTCGGTCAATATCGAATTTTGGGACGCGTATGGGAATCCTACAGGTAATTTTTTTCATTTTTTTTTTGGTCTAAATTCATTCATAACTCTTTTTGAGATTGGTCAAATCTTTAAAATAACCATCAAAACGAAGTCTGCCTGTTTTCATTTAGTGTACAAAGTTGTTTTATATGTGTATTTTACTTCAAAGCGGTGAAATCGAATTTTGGGACGCATCTGGGAATCGTACCAACACACGATCGTGATCTTAACGGTTTGTTTTTTCATTCAATGCAAAAAGATGTCCATGGTGCTCTTTCAAGGACTATTGGAAATTTTGGGCAAGCACTAAATGAAAATCGCTACCCCATAATATGTTTCATTATGTTGAAGTGTTTTAATATAACACTTGTGCTAAATAAAATTTTGTTTTTGATTTGAAACATCAAAATAGTTCCAAAATCATCACTAAAGAAGGTGCTCTTTCGTGAAGAATGATTTTGAATTAGCAAAAATAAAGTTGAAACTTTGTCCTTGAAACTAATTTCACACCTACGTGGTTTCCTCTAAAACCATTAAAATTAAAAAAATAATTTAAAAACTTCATTTAAAGGAGGAAACTTTTCATAATCAAAGCGCTTTCTAATTGAAACATTAAGAAAGCGCACACCAAGCGCGACACAGCGCCATCCTACGAAGCGGCAAAAAACCGAAATTGCAGGAAAATCTTGCTTAGTCTGAGTGAGTTTCAAAATAATTTAATATTTAGAAAAATTTTGAAAGGAAGGGGTCGAAATTTTGAACCAATAAATATTTAAAATATTTGAAACCGTAAAATGTACTAGTCGCTCCCTGTTTCTTAATTTCCTCCTGCATATGATTGTCACTAAAGATGAATTCTATCATGGTGAAAATAGGATGAGTAGTGAAGTAACCACTTCTTCTATTTCCAAGAAAATATCACGTGTAGAGAAACACATAACGCAACTAAATAATAATTGATAAAGCAATAGCAACAAAGGTTAAAACGTTTATTGTCCACATAATAATGTACAAAACCTTTCGATCTGTCAAAACAAAACAAAACAGAGTTTGCCGCACTAAAAGACACCTACCACACCTACTACACCTACTACACCGACCGACCTAAGCAACCTAAGCAAAACCTCAAAATCAAACAAAACATTAAATTTAGCTTGATTTTAAGGTTTTGCTTAGGTTGCTTAGGGAAATTTTTAGTAACAAGAGGACTTTCACCCCTCGGTCGGTCCGTCGGTGTAGTAGGTGTAGTAGGTGTGGTAGGTGTCTTTTAGTGCTTGCCAAATTTTGATGGTATTTCTTTAAACGCGAAGGCCACAAACCGCGGTTCCCGAAATTTTGTCTTTTACATTACGTCTTTCAACATCTCGGCCGGTATTCACAAAGTGGGGTATACACGGTGTATACACCGTGTATGTATATCCGGTGTATACACCGTGTAAACTACGGTATATTTGGGGGCTAGCACGGTGTTAGTTAATCCGGACAAGTTAACACCGTGCTAGCCCCCAAATATACCATAGTTTACACGGTGTATACATCGGATACACATACACGGTGTATACCCCGCTTTGTGAATTCCGGCCCAGCCGCGGTGTGTTTTGTTTGCTTAGGTTGGACTTTGCAAACGCATTCTTTCTTATAAAAATTCAGATGTATTTAAGATATTTTATATGCAAATTTTGCTATGAAAAAATGCTAAATTTTTAATTATACTAATTTCTGTGTCTTTTTATTTATTATATTGCAGTTATAATGTTTTATTTTAAATAAACAATTTGATGTATTTTGAGTTTAATTCAATACTGGCAGGCGTTTTTTTAAATTTCTCATCAGGCGTACAGATTAACTGTTATTTGGCTGGTTGAGCGGCAAAAAAATCGATGGAATAATCAAGCGATAATATCTTGACAACCGATGAAAATAATTTTTTTTTGTAATACAACTTTTTACTCAGTGAAACCTGACGCATCGATTGATACCAAAAACCAAGCAAAAAAAAATACACCATGATTTAGGAGACTTGGGAGACTTCCATTACGACAGAATTTTACGAAAAAAAATTTCTGAAGGAAAAACTGGTTGGAACTGCGTAGGAATTCGTGCGACCCTCTTGCGACAAAATGAAAAGTAATTTTTTATATTTTAATGCAAGAAGTTTGAGGAATTTCCTTGCAGAGCTAAGCTTTTTGACCTTTGGAAATGATTTCACATATAAAAACATTTTGTACTTTTTTTTGTACTTTTTTGAATTGTATTTTAAGAAATAACCTGATAAACTAAAGTTTTACTTTACTGTAATCTGTACGACTGAGTTATAAACTATTCTATTCTATTCTATTATATTCTGTTTTAGCTGCGCAACGACTTATGTTTCTAATCTTTCCGTTGCCGAGATATATTTTTTAACAGTTTTAATAATAAATTAATAATACAATTAATTATTTAAATATTAAATTGGAATTTCTTTTAAAATTTACCTACATTTTCTGCTTAATTTCTATCTAAAAAAATGCTGTTGAACATTTCTCAAAAAAAAAACCAGACTTACTTAGGTCGGTAGAGTAAGAAATATAAAAGCCGGGTTTAGGGAAGGCCGGGTAAGGTCACAGATCAGGTAGAGTGGAGAGACAGATTCGGACAGTTTCCAGGATCAGAAATGCGAAAAACTAACCTTGCGAACTGAACAGGGCAGCTTTCATAGGGAATGGAATTTTATAACTAAAATTGCCTGGGGCCTGTTTCATAAAAACCTTTGTAAATTCTCATTTTACAAATCTCCGCCTTATTTTTTGTAAAATACACGATAAAGGTTTTTCGACTTGTAATCCAGGGAGAGCATCTGCGCGCACTGCTAAGCGCTGATTGGTCGCAGCTACGGGAGTTCATCTCCGCTGATGGATCAATATTCGCCGTGTCGTATATCCTCTATCATGTAATTTACAAAAAATAGGCTGAGATTTGTAAAATGAAAATTTACAAACGTCTTTATGAAATAGGCCCCTGGTGTAAACTGAGGTGTTCTAAACTTATAAAATCCTGTGAAGGTGTGAGATTGGAATTTCAGGTGTGAGGGTAATAATTTCTGCGGCGTCTTTGAGCGGTCTGGTCCGTTTAGTGCGCGGTTGCGCAAGGTTATGGCTTTCTTTGTCAATCCACGCCTTTTCTGGGCCGTTTACAATGAGGGGGAAAACTGCACACCTGTACGCGTGGTTTACGCTAATAATTTATTACTTTTGAGTGTTTATTAATTACGTTGAATACTTCTATTGTTCAATTAGAAGTATTTGCGGTTTTTAAAACCTTATTTAAAATTTCTAGGCTTATTCAGGGTGGTACATCAGAAAACTCATCTTTTGGATGTGATTTTGTGAAAACATTTTAAAAATGTTGATTTTCCCTCTTAATAACAAAATTTTGCCTGATTTTTAGGCTTTGCTTAGGCCTATGCTCTCAGTTTAAAAAAATTAAAAAAATCATTTACAAAGTTTATCATTTTAAATATTTGCTTGGTTTTTGGTTTTTCCTCGGGCTTAGAAAAAAAAAG
This sequence comes from Microlaimidae sp. YZB2_3, assembly GCA_030248175.1. Taxonomy (NCBI): domain Eukaryota; kingdom Metazoa; phylum Nematoda; class Chromadorea; order Desmodorida; family Microlaimidae; species Microlaimidae sp. YZB2_3. The sequence goes on along the minus strand of JASAMX010003797.1, from coordinate 1,754 downwards.
TTTTGAATCCATTGTTTAAATCGCAAAATACAGAAAACTCGTTTTTTTTGTTTTTTTTTTTTTTTTTGAAAAGTACGTTTAAAAAATAATTGCACCCAAAAGACGAGTTTTATGAAGACGACATGTTTAAAAACGAGGTTTTCGAATACGAAATATAGAGGGCGAGATGTTGAAAGACGTAATGTAAAAGTTCCGGGAACCGCATTTTTCCTAAGCGGTTGGGGTGTCCGGAAATTTCTTGTGTCTTTCAACATCTCGTCTTCCACATTTCGTCTTCGGAAAATTCGTCTTTTAGTTTAGTTAAAAATTAAAAAAAATTTTTTTCGACGTTAAAAGTTTTGCCTGCGGGAGACTCGTACCTACAGGTCCGAGGATTACAATCTAACCACTCGACTAATGACTCATTTGAGATCACTCTCGTAAAAGATACTTTTAAACAAACGGTTCGACATGTAGTTTCTCGGCGTCAAATCAAAAAAAATTAAATGAAAATTAAAAAAAATGATTCGCTCAGATTTTAATAAAAGTTTGGAAATAGTTAGACACAAGTTTAATCAATACTTTGAATTGTATTTGATTACAAACATAATTCAGGATTTTTTTATTTGATTTTTCTTTTAAAAACATGGATTTTTTACTTTTTTTAATTTTTTGAATTACGTATGAAACTATTACCATTGGACACATTATAATCTGAGCTTTCGATCGCACTATACTTTTGTCAGACAAAAATTAATATTCAAGTTGATATCTAACTTTTAGAAAAGATCGTCATAACTGTGGTGTTCTACCTTAAGTCCATATTATTTAAACACTTTTTAAAAGTCCTTAGTAATTTTGAGGTTACGACATTTTTTTTCCAATGAGTGTCAGCTTTTTATTACTCTTTGTGAAAATGAAAATTTTCTACAGTTTAATTTATAGTTTTCAGTATAACGAAGTTTTAAATTGTGTCCTCATAATTTATAATTAGTTAATTAGAGACTAAAAAATGTTTCAAATTGTAAATCTACTAGATTATTTAAAATTTTAAATACCATACAAAGATCAGTTTCCAAGCGGCGTTGTTCCAAAGTTTCAGTTTTAAAGATTTCGAGACAGTGGTTATAATTTTTTAAGGAATGTGGCATTTTCGACATAAACACCCAGTGAAAAATTTCTGTACTTTTTCCAAACAAATAACATCGCCGATTTGGTATGGATATTAAATACTGGTGTACACGATACTAACAAAGATCTTACATATACTTTATAAGCACAAATAAGAATACTAGAATTTTTATTGTTAAAACAACGTAATATAAGTGAAGCTCAATAGTAAACCTTTCTAGCAATTTCACGGCAGTGCCGACTGAATTTCAAGTCGCTCGTAAGGCAAACACGAAGATCTTGTACTGAATTTGTTTGATTTATTTTTGTTTGATCGAAATAGAAGTTTTGTTCTGGTAATTCTAAAATTTCCTAATTCTTCGCCACCGCTGCTCAGTGTTAAACTTGGCGCCGATCTCTGCCGGGACGCGGAGTTTAGCACACTGCAGCACTAACACGAAGTGCTTCTTCGAATTTTTTGACGAAAAAATCCCAAACAGTTAATCGAAGAGTTGCTGCCACAGCCTCCAAAGCTGTTATGCTTCCCAAATACTTTAAATTTAAAATTTTTTAAAAATTTTGTAAGCCTAGAATTTTTTTGTTAAATTTTAACCTTATTACAAAATTTAATTGTTTTTTAAAATTTAATTTTTAATTAACTAAGT
>JASAMX010003796.1:0-18568 GCA_030248175.1 Microlaimidae sp. YZB2_3 | reverse complement strand
AATATAAATTCACAATGAAATAAACCTTTAAACTATACGTGATTTTTTCTGAACCAAACGCAATCATGAACACAGAAGGAGCTAGGTAGACCCCACCTCCCACACTTCCCCTCCTTCCCCCCTCCAGCCTCAAAAATTTGCCCTCTTCCCCTTAGAAAAAAATTAATTGGGTCTCTCTTCCCCCAAATTTCAATACTTTTTTCACTCTGAACTTGAACTCTAATCATTCATACGCTCAGAAGTATAAATCATTAATTACATAAAATTTAATAAATTGTTTAACGTGCTTTATCTACTAAACCCACCATGAATGAATGAATGCTTTTTTTTTAATTTTATATTGAGCGGTCGGTCCTTAAATTTTTTGTAAAATTTCATCTTTAGTGACTTCAAGGTCACACTCCTTGTTAGGATGGCGGCAGACCTTTGTTGCTATCGAAATGAGTGTTTTAATTGTGGAAATATTTGTTAAGAATAATTAAAATAACTGTACAATATGAATCTTCTTGTCAGTTTTATAATTTTTCATTATGTAGTATTTAATTTACAAAGAATTAACCAATTCAGCCATGAAGAAATTCTTCCGCCAACATATTTTGGTATAAAATTAAATTATTTACAAACTTTTTGGTGCACTGGCAAAACGGAATTATTTTTAAATAAAACAATTATTAATAAAATACGCCTTTTCACCGTTGGGTTCAATTCAAAAAGAATTTTACTAATACTTTTATTGCGATAGGTGATATTCATCAAAACCCAGGAACGAGAAATCAACTGACTGTCCAAAATCGCCTTATTTTTCAAAGAAACAATGTCACACAAAATGCTAATACTCAAGGTGCAATTTTAAGTGGACCATTATTTATTTCGGTTAATATCAATTCATTAAAAGGTAAAATAAATAAACTTACGGAAATAATTGAAACATATTCAGACGTTTTTGCAATAGCGTTACAAGAAACTAAACTGTCATCAAAAAATACTGATAGGGATTTAATGCTACCTAACTTTAAATTATTTTGTAAAGATCGAAATCAGCATAGAGGAGGCGTGGCTTTATATATTAAATCAACTTTAGATCCCAGGCAGCTGGAGGTTTTAAATGCTCCTTTATCTATTGAAATAGTTTCTGTGGCATTCAAACTTAATAATGCATGGTTAATTGCTGCCTCTGTTTACAGGCCTCCTCACCAGCTAGTTCAAAATCGAGATGAAGCATTGGAAGCATTGGATGATTTTTTGCCAGGCTAGGAGATCTATCAACAGATTTATTATTGGGTGGCGATTTAAATTTAAATCAATTTGTCCCTGAAACTTATGCGCCACTAAGAATTATCCTTGAAAACTACCATTTACATCAATTGGTTGATTTTCCAACCCATTATGATCACAGTCGACCAATAATTCCACAAAATGCTACATCACTTGACGTTATCATTGTTGGAAATCAACAGCTAATTAAGGAAGTTGGCCGTTCATATCCGCTTGAAAAAAACATTGCTTAATTTATGCGGTACTTTAGATGGCTTTAATTTGTTATGCTACTTTTATATATTTAAGCACGATTATCGGGAGTGGCGAAAAATTATAAAACGCTACATATATTTTAAGCACGTTTCATGATAAAAACGAAACTCATGTAAAAATATTTAAATAAGCATATCAGAAATGCGTTATCTGAAATCGGTCTTGTGTAATGGTTATGGTTATGGTTATGGTTAAGGTTCTATGGGGGGCTTCAGAGTAAGAACCTCAGTAAAGACCAAATGTGAGACTTTTTTTGGCTTAATTTAATTATAATGAATAATTATGTGCTTTATTTTTTTTAATTTAATAAAACAATAAGTTTTTGACCCCTCTTTCCTTCCCAAGAGGGAAAGAGGTTATCATAATGTAATTAAAGAATATATAAATATTTACATTTTAGAAGAAACAATAACACTTGTCCTGTTACTGTTGTCAACCGCAAGCGTTTATGGAAAATGGAAAACAAACTTAAATGTCATCCACTTAAGCACAAAGCAGAATCCTACAAATACGCAAGGTAGAAATATTATTTAAGTGGTCACTACACTCGCTTTCAATCGCGTTTTATTTCCCATTTAAATATTTTTAAATATATAAATGTATGCGCTGTAATCAAATTACAGTAGCCTGCGCCTGTCGCCGCGCATGCCAAAACAACCGCTTATAGCAGCATACGCGCTCCACGCGGTGCGTGGGCCCAGTGGGTTCCGTTATTATTGTTGCTTTGCGCTTTTTACTTACTGACCAGTCGACTACTGCCGATTCGGAATCCTTCATTGGCAGTCCCAGCATAGGTATTTATAATTTAACCTAATTTTTTATACAGTGATTCACCTTTGAGATGCCAACAAGCTGTAGTTGGTTTTGACCAACTTAGGTAGGGAACTGTGTTAAGTGGAGTTGTTCCAGTGGCTGTCTGGGACTTCTCCATGAGATAGGGCGACAATTTACAAAGCTACTTTGGTGGAATGGCCACGATTCTACATCATCTGTACAGGCATTTTAATAAAGAACTTTGCACATGCTCTGCCAATTTAATTGGTAGTTTTTTTTGTAATTAAGTTAGTTAGGTTAAATAAACCCTCAGTGGGTTGTTGTCAATAATGACCACCGGTTTTTCAAGTATAATCTTCTTTTACAAAAACAAGTAAATTTCTTTCAACCAAACATTAAATAAATCCCTAACTTAGTCCTCTAAACTAAACCAATAAAGTTCCAAATTTAAATATAAGTTTAAAATTATGTTTTTGTTCGGCTAAAAACCTTAGCCATAGCGTCTTTCAAAAAGCGCTTTAAAATTTAGTCTTTCTTTTTGATTCATTTAGTAAATTACTTAAATTTATTGTAAATGCAATCTTTTGCTCACTTGCTCGCCGCAACGCGGTCTGTTGCTGTTGTGTAATCAAGCGTAAATAAACATATAGTGTAACCTTTTGTGTAAACCTCTTATCGCCACAATAAATCTGTCTGCCAAAGCAGCAACCATTCACAAATTACATAAACTAAGTGTTTCACATAGTTAAATAAATCTAACTCAAAAATCGCACCCGAACATAACCATTCAAGTCCCACAGGACACATAAAACCACGGAACCCCATCCACGTTCCAATCCCTCTATTTTTCTCTAACCAAAACCTTAAAAGTACTCTAGTATTTTTAATGTTTTGTTGAGAACTAAACTCTGTGAAGGAAAATTGCTTAATCACTTCTGCTGTTCTTTTCTTGTTCAGTAGCTTCGTTATTTTTCAAGCACACCTTGGTTGAGGTTTTAGAGTAACTTTTTGAAGGACTTAAGCAAAGCTCAAGTCAACCCTCACCGTTAATTTTCGACCCCGTTACTTCGAGGTTTCAGTCAGTAAATTACCTTGCCAGCGAAGCTACTGCAAGTAACAAACCAATCGCGCTTACACTTTTTTTTCTGCGTGTATTTTTGAAGAAGTCTGATATCTTCAGACTTCTCAAATTTAACCTTAAAAACCATTCTGGTATTTTTAATGTTTCACGCCAGAACCATACCCACAGCTAATCAGCTTTACTCATACTTCTCTTCAATATCCGGTTGAAATTCGGCAAAATTGCAGCCCTCTTAAACCACACTTTTTAATAAGAGCCAAACGCGCAACGCTCTTATTTTTTGCCCCAACATGGTAATGTTTTACAATAACAATTATTGTAGGAACATATTCACTACAGTGGATATGTTGATATAACAATTGACACGACGCCATAACAATGTGCATGGAATTCCATTTAAATTATTTTATAAAAGACTTTAAAGATCTCGTATGCTGAAGGTTTAATCCAACTTAAAATTAATCTGAGATTAGCGATTGTCCACACACAGTAAACATACTAGCAGTATCCATTAGATAATCTAGTTTTGATTATGATAATTAATTATGAAAGGTCTAAAAATTTAAAATCAACTGAAACGCTTCAAATTATATCACTTAATAGCAGATCTCTTCTAAATTATTTAAATGAGTTTGAGCTGTTAATTTTTGGTGCTGATGTTAATTACGGGTCTCCAGATGTGATATGTGTTCAGGAGTCCTGGCTGAATGAGGATATACCAAATCAATTATTAATCAAAAGTTTTGATTACAACCTTTTCCGTAAGGACAGAACACTAAGCAAAGGGGGTGGCGTACTAACATTAATAAATAAAAACATAAAATATAGTGAAATTGTAATCCATAAGAAGTATCTTAATTTAGACGTAATAGTGACTGATCTTATTATTACAAGTAACAAAATCCGTTTAATGAATGTATACAGACCTCCTAACATTAAAACTGAAGATGACTTGTTATTATTAGACTTTATTAAATTTTACACAAATAATCATTCTAATACAACCATATTAATAGGTGACATGTATTTACCAGGGATAAGGTGGGACTCCAATGGAATTCTTAGCAACTCTCAAAATGAAAATAAATATTACACAATATTTTTAGAACTAGGACTTTCTCAACTAGTTCTTGAGCCAACTAGAAACCAAAATTTTTTAGATTTACTACTTACAAATGACCCTGAAATTTTCAATAAAGTACATCTGGCTGCAAATTTTGGCAATTCTGATCATGCTGTAATTTGTAGTGAAATAAACTTAAATCTCTATAAAAATAGTCGTAAAACTGAACACTTGGTACCTGACTTTAAAAATGCGGATTACAGCAGCATAGCCCTGTTGTTAGCCTCTCAAAACTGGGATTTAAATTTTAAATATTTAAATACAGTCCAAGAGTACTGGAATGAATTTGTTGCAGTTTTAACAAAATGTATTCAATTGCATGTGCCTTTAAAAAATAAGCATAAAAAATACTCTAAGAAAAAAGTTCAGTATCCAAAACATATTTATAAACTCCAAAATAAAAAGAAAAACTTATGGAAAACTAGACATAGTAACAATAATTTTAAAAATCAATTTAAAACAATTTCAAAACTTTATGCAAATAGTGTCAAAAAATTCAAATCAGATCAAGAAGAAGAGGTTCTCAAATCACACGATATTGGTTATTTTTATAAGTATATTAACAAATCGCTAAAATCCAAGGAAGCTATTCCTCCAATACAATGTGCAGATGGTAGTTTTAAAACTGAAGACTCTGAAAAAGCAAAAATTTTTGGTGAATATTTTAGCTCTGTCTTCACCAAAGATAATAATAATTTTCCATATTTTGACCCAAACCACAACCAAACACTTGAAAACATAAATTTTTCTGTAAGAGATGTTTTGAAATTTCTTAAAAAACTGCCAAATAAATTGTCTCGTACTCCTGATGGTATTCCTGCTCTTTTTCTAAAGCGCTTAGCAAAAGTTATTGCAGAACCGCTTTCTAAAATATTTCAAAAATCTTTTAATTCAGGTGAACTTCCAAGTGATTGGAAAATTGCACTAACTACACCAGTGTACAAAAAATGTTCAAAATGTCAAAAAGAAAACTATCGTCCAATCTCTCTTACATGTTTTTCTTGTAAAATAATGGAACAGATTGTAAAAGCTGAGCTTTCTATCTTTTTTGTAAATATATTATCTTACCTTCAGCATGGTTTTAAAGATAAAAGCTCAACAGTTACACAACTTCTTGATGTTTACAATGATTGGACTTTGGCTTTTCAAGATAAAAAATCAGTTGATGTAGTTTACTTGGATTTTGCTAAAGCTTTTGATACCGTATCGCATCAAAAGCTTTTGTTTAAATTAAATAAATATGGAATTTCTGGCAGACTTCTAAAATGGATAGAAGCTTTTTTAACAAATAGAGAAATGAAAATAGTAATAAACAACACTTTTTCACCTTCCTACCCAGTTACAAGTTCAGTACCACAGGGCTCAGTTTTAGGACCATTTCTTTTTCTTATTTATGTTAACGATATTGTCAATTGTGTCCAAAATTCAGAAATTAGACTTTTTGCAGATGATGCAAAGGTTTATACCAGTTTTTCAGACTCAAATGACAATCAAATAAAATTACAAGATGATCTAAATAGAATTGCCCAATGGGCCCAAGATTGGCAGCTCAATTTATCTGAAAATAAATGTGAAGTACTACATTTAAATACTTGTAAAAATGTACACAAAACGGATTATTACTTAAATAATAAGAAGCTACCTAAAACTAATATGGTAAAAGACTTAGGTGTGTTCATCACTAGTGACTTAAAGTTTTCAACACACTGTAAAAAAATAGCTAGCAAAGCTTTAAAAACAGTTAACTTAATTTTTAGATGTTTCAAATCCCAATCCATTAAAAACTATCTTATTGCTTATAAAAGTTTTGTGCGTCCTACTGTTGAGTACGCAAGTGTTGTTTGGAACCCATATATGACTAAAGATAAATATATTATAGAAAAAGTCCAACGCTATTTTACCAAACGAGTTTTTAAATCTTGTAACTTAAAAGATACTGGATACATAAATAGACTAAGTACACTTAATCTGGAAACTTTAGAGAAAAGAAGAGAAAAGATGGATATGTTTGAAACATATAAAATCTTAAATCAACTGGTAAATTTAAACCCTGAGAAATATTTTGTTCTTAACCCAAATTCAACCAGAGGACATTCAAAAAAACTCAAAAAACAGCACTCAAGAGTCAATTGTAGAAAATACAGTTTTTTTAGTAGAGTTATAAGTAAATGGAATTATCTAAATGAAGATCAAGTTAGTTCCAAAACTCTATACCAATTTAAAAAATCTTTGATGAATTAACTCATGGAAATTATAATGACTAAATAAAGAGCTTTATTTTCTAAAGCCTTTAGTCATTTTTTTCTAGTAAGTCAAAATCAGCCAGGTCTTCTTGCAACTTTGTGTGTTTTTCTTCTTGTTTTTGTAACTCAACTGGGTTGCAATCACATTTGTGTTTGTGTTTTTCTTAATGTATTACTAGAAAATAAAATCTTGAATCTTGAAAATCTTGAAAAACAATAGATACTTTCCATGATTAAAGATAAATTCTATCAGAGTGAAAATAGATGAGTGGTGAGGTAACCACTCGTTTTTTAAAAAAATATCATGTGCAGAGAAACACACCTGACGCAACTAAATTATAATTGGTTACATAACCGCTGAAAACTTTTTTTTAATTTTTCTGGCTCCCTGGTTTATTGTTTATTTCTTTCTGGCCAGAAGTGGTTACGCCCTTTATTTCAGCCTAAAGGACTTTAGATGTAGTATAATAATTGTTAAAAAATTTTTAAGCCCAATTAAAATATAATGTACTCATAAAATCGTTTATTTGCGTCCGCTTAATATTTTGTCCAAACTTATTGAAAAAATTTAAAATTTGATTTTGGGCGATTAAGCAACGTTTTTTTATCTTAAAAAGTTTAAAGACTTCGTTTTTAAAAGTAAAAATTCTGAAAATATAGAAAATACCCGAAAAAACTCCTTTAAAAATTGATCTTTCGAGTTTTGTTTTTTGAATACTGGACAAAGTTTGAACCAGAAGTAAAACTTTATTTATGTCTAAATCATATAAAATTCTGTACTCCGGTTCTGTGGTCACAATGACCTTGTTAAAACAAACTTCATGTGCGAAGTGCTTAATTTACTTTGCTGTTCCGATCAGCTTAAGTTACTGTATGCAATATTAAATCGTTTTTCTAAGTGTCAATTGCTATAAAACATTAATTTACTATTTTTTTAGGTTTATCTTTGCTTTTACGAATTAAAAAAAACTCCATTTTGTTACTGGTTTTTTTTTGCTCTGTGTCTGTGTGTCTGCGTGTCTGTGTGTGTGTGTGTGTGTGTGTGTGTGTGTGTGTGTGTGTGTGTGTGTGTGTGTGTGTGTGTGTGTGTGTGTGTGTGTGTGTGTGTGTGTGTGTGTGTGTGTGTGTGTGTGTGTGTGTGTGTGTGTGTGTGTGTGTGTGTGTGTGTGTGTGTGCGTGTGTGCGTGTGTGCGTGTGTGCGTGTGTGCGTGTGTGCGTGTGTGCGTGTGTGTGTGTGTGTGTGTGTGTGCGTGTGTGCGTGTGTGCGTGTGTGCGTGTGTGCGTGTGTGCGTGTGTGTGTGTGTGTGTGTGTGTGTGTGTGTGTGTGTGTGTGTGTGTGTGTGTGTGTGTGTGTGTGTGTGTGTGTGTGTGTGTGTGTGTGTGTGTGTGTGTGTGTGTGTGTTTGTGTGTGTGTGTGTGCGTGTGTGTAGGAATAAAAGTAATGGATATTGGATTACTTTTATTTTTTTACTTTTACTCATTTTTTAATTTCACTTACTTTTACTTTTACTCTTACTTGACTTTTGAAATTTCAATTACTTGTATTTTTACTCTTACTCACATTTTTTTGTGCAAATACTTAAATTAAGTCAAATTTAAGTAATTTAACGAGTATATTTCCTATGGGCTTGTTGTTAAAAGAGTGGCAGAAGAAAGTTTTTTAATCCGCTAAGACCAAAAAACTTATTAAAATTAAAATTTATCCATAAATACAGTAAAACACTTTGGAGTGAAGCTCTACAACACTCCAGTCCAAACCGGCTTTTAAATCGGCAATTGTTTAGTGTTAGAAGGTCTCAAAAAGTCCGCCAATAAGGAATCAGAATTTGAATTCAAACAAGGCAAAGACATATTTTTCATGGACGCCCATGCTTTGCGCTGACTCAGCGTCGTTTGGTGAAAGTGACGTGAGCAATCGTCACTTCGCGCAATCCCAATCGTCACCCTTCAAAAAAAGGGAGCGCTCGCGGAAGAGCAGACGCTTTCCGCGAGTTACGCTTTCGCCTGTTACGTACACGCCTGTTAAACATGATCTTGAATTATATAATTAATTATTATTATTATTATATAATTAATTTTATTTTATTATAAAAAAATAAAATGACTAATAACATTACGTTGGGGGAAGAATGCTTCTGAAAACAAAGTGCACAAAATAATTCTAATTTATTCAATTATTTACTTTACATGTGCCTGGGAATCAACCAATAATGCTCCACTAATCCAGCCAATTATATCCTAATTGTATACAGTAGTGTGAGTGATGTTTCTACCCCCAAACATGCTCCGGAGCTTCGGCCATTTAAAACAAAAAAAGCTTTGCAGTAAACTGAAACAAGCAATTTCATTTAAGTTTGAAATATTGCTAAGTTGTTCTTTAAGTTTTGATATGAAAATCGTTTATTTTTACATAAATACATCTAAAATAATTTACATTATGCTATTCCCTCATTTGTAATTTAGAATTTTGTGCAAAACAAACTAAATATTTTAATAAATTATAAAGTCACAAACTTTGTTTCATCTAAAATAAATATTGTTGCGTTATAAACTAAAAAATTCTGCGCGATACTAATTTTTTTCTGTTTTTAAAATATAAAATTCGTTGTGTTACGCAGATTAATTTATTCTAAACAGAATTAAAATGTTGCTTTTATAGCTTGTGTTAAAGTTATAATCATAATAATTTAAAACATTGGAAAAAATTTTAAGTTTTTAATAATCGACCAACAATTACATATGGTTATCAGCTAAAACTTGCGAGCGTTGAAAACTGTATGAGGGACATGACAAAAAAGAGTAAAAATATGCGGCTGTGATGGTAAACATAGAATCTTGCCTTTTTGTAAACTACACGAAAATTATTAAACTTTGGCCGTCAAAAATCAACGTTTCAGTTTTAAATCCATTATTTAGCTTCATTTGGAACGTTATAATTTATTTCAAAAAAAAATCTCAGAGGGATTTTTAAAAAAAACTTTTATTTGACGCTTCGCCACATAAAAAATTAATATTTATCTAGAGATTTAGTTTTTAAAAACATCGATCCTACATATGCTTGTACTGTTTTTATTATTTAATGTTTTTCAAAACTTTATTTGTCTCATGCAGTGTTACAGTTATGCGGTAATATCGCAAGCTAGAATAGTATGCGTTGCTATAATCGGACCCCTCTGACCCCTTCCCTAAATTTGAAATCTGACAACCGGAGTCGACCCCCCCCCAAAATGCCAGGGGGGTCCAAACCCAACTGCACCTCCCAAAAAAATTATGGCCTTCTACCCGCCCCCCTCCCCCCATAGCAGACTTGACCAAAAAAATCTACGCTATTAACTGTTTAATGAGCCAAAGGACAGGATTATTCCCACACGCATTCCAAAATTTGATTTGACCGACCTTAAAGTAAAATACACTTATAAAACATCTTTATACCCTAAATTGAACCTGTAGACTTGATTTTTGTGGTTATTTTTAAGATTTGAGCTTTTCATTAATAGTTATGAGTTCATTTATACTCTAAAAATCATCTTTTTTGGAATGTATAATTTATGTTATTAAAGAAATTTTTTTATTAAGCCTTTAATCAAATATTATTTTTTTGTATTACCAAGTGTCTGGCATTTATAAATATACTTTTATTTTTTGATTGTGCCAGACCTGTGCATGGTCTGGAAATGCCCCCCCCGTTTTATTGGAGGATTTGCCCCCGGTTTTATTGCCCCCCCCCCGCCAAAAAATGAAAAAGTACCTTAAAATTATGACGCCATTTTTGACCTATGAATAAATAACAAATAATATAATCTAGCTCTGAGTAACTCTTAATCAACAGACCTTCAGATTAGCTAACAAGATCTTAAAAAGCCGACCAGAGTTTCCTCTTTTTGAAGTGCGAAACCTGGATATTAAATAAACATGTCAACGTGAGCATAATAGTCAGAAAAACTTCATAATCTTAATACTATAGTAAGGGGCATCTACAAAGACCGCACGGAATATTAATATATAAGCATTCATGTTTTTCATAAGGATGAGTATTTTAGTTGAAACTCTGCCGGAGTCTGTGATACTTTTGTATTGTTTTGTAGTTTCGTAAACTTGTACATAATCTCTTGTAAATAAATTTATATTTTAAAATGGACCTAAACATTGTAACACTTATTCTTAAAGAAGCCTGTCGAGTGAAATTGTCTAGTGAATCAGAGTTTGCCTTTACAGCCATTAAAATTGGTAAAATCCCCTAAAAATTCCCCCAAGTTTTTCTTTCCCCAACCCCCAAGTGGCAATTTTCTCCCTAAACTGGCAAAAAATTTTCCCAAAACTAGAGGAATTTCCCCTGACCTGCAGGTGTCTGGAAATTTGAACGTCAGCACCTGATCGCCAAGCATTTGACCGCCAGCATTAGTAAAACGCCGCGCACTTGAACGCCAAGCATTAGACCCCTGGGGCGAGTCCACTAAAAGCGTGCCAAGATAGGTGCTATTTTAGCCTGGGGTTTATTTGGCACTTTGTCTTGATTGGTCAAATCAATTAATATAACCAATCAACGTGGCCAAAGTGGGCGTTACATTAAGATGGGCGGGGTATAATGGGCCCTGGTTTTGATAACGGGACTCAAATTTCACTATCGGGCACTAAATTTATCAAAATTGGAATGGCCCAAACTTTAAAAATAACAAAATGCTTCAGATATAGGTTGTAACTCAGCCCGTTGGAAGAAACTTCTTCAAAGGTTGGGGCTAGAATAGCCCTTAAGTAGGGGCTAAGATGACACGTTGACGAAAACCCTTTAAGATTTGGGCTAAAATAGTCCGAAGGTGGGGGCTAAGTTGACACGTTGAAGAAAATACTTTAATAATAGGGGTTGAAACAGCCCTTGAGTTGGGGTTAAGATGAAACGTTCAAAAAATACTTAAAAATTGTGGCTAAAATAGTCCCAAGGTGGAAACTAAGATATCACGATCTTTTTATCAAAAAAATGCTTTGAAAGGGTGGGAAATAAATCAGCAAGTTCATTTAAAACGATATTTTAGCATGTTGGCGAAAATTATTCCATATAAATATAAAATTTTACTATTTTAATAAGACTTATTAATGCACAAAAAAGCTATTTTTACATTTTAATAACATCCAATGTTTAAACATAAACAGTCCCGGGTTTTTAGAGAAAATCTTGGCCTAATATAAATATTTTTCTACTATTAACTAGTGATGAGCGGAACTGGAATTGAGATTTTTAAAAAAATCCAGAATAAATGAAACCCGAATTCGAAATTTTGCCCATTACTACTATTAGCTTACCGGTATGTAATAATTGCTCATATAGACGTCTACGGTACTCTGTAAATATTTTTGCATGTTTAAATTTTTTTTGGCCTGCAAAAACAACAGGTTTGTCATAGGGTCTAAAAATTATTAATCATTTTAATTTTAAGTTAAAAAATTCTTTAATTTTGATTCTAATTTTGTTAAAAATTGAGTTTGCTTTGTTTTTTGCCAAACAGTGCAAATGTTATTAACATGTATGATTTCACTTTTTAGTAATTGACATAATTGTTGTTGTGCTTGTCACATGCAATTATGTAAACAAACCACATCTTTCCCGGTTCTTGCATTTTATTGCACTTAGAAAATTTTTTAAAATTATGTCAGTTACCTTATTAATTTTATTTTAAAATTAATTTTGTACAAGCGTTAAAATTCACTTATTTATTACAAGCTACACAATATAATATCACTAATAGCATAAATGTTCAATTGAATTCTCCAATATTCAGCTGCAACTTTTTCACCCTAAAACTATAAGGCAATAAAAAAACAAAAATTTTGTATACTAAAAAAATATTTCATGCATCTTCTGTTTTTAACCAAAATGAAAATTATAGATTTATGTGACAGAGACTAGTAATTTGATTTGGTTCCTTAAAAGTGCAGTCTGTTCAATGAGTGAGTTAGTGATTATGTATTTTTAACCGGTAAAACCACTTTTAAACAATTTCTGTTTTCTTAGTCTTATTTGCAAAAAAACTCACCAACTATTATCGCTGTTCACAAAAAACCCCATAACACCCCAATTTTTTTTACCAAAAAAAGTAAAGATTTGTATAAAAATTTGCCACAGAAAAAAACACAATTAATTGCATAACAGAAATTAGGTTCATAATTTTGGAAACTTTGACTTTAAAAAACAACAACAAAAAATTTTGTATATTTGTTAGAAGTAATCGCTACAACAACTAAGCAGAGGCGAGGGAGGGGGAAGGAGGGGGGGGGGGTTGGGGCATACATGGGCACGGGGGGGAGGGGGTTGGGGGGTTAACCCCCCAAATTCTGAGAAGGGGGTTTAACCCCCCACTCAGAAGTGGGGGGGGAGAAAAAGTTAACCCCCCCCCATTTTTGAAAAAATGAAGAAAAAAATGACTTTAAAATGACTTCTAACTGTCTCCAAACCTAAGTTTTGAGGTCAAAATGAACGTTGTAAGCAATAAAAAGCTCAAAAATGCTAT
The DNA here is from genome assembly GCA_030248175.1 of Microlaimidae sp. YZB2_3. Lineage (NCBI taxonomy): Eukaryota > Metazoa > Nematoda > Chromadorea > Desmodorida > Microlaimidae > Microlaimidae sp. YZB2_3. The sequence continues at coordinate 5,314 of JASAMX010003796.1, read as the reverse complement.
AAAGAAGACTTTTTGACCTAAAATTAGCGTTTTTTACCTATTTTTCCTTCAAAATCGAAAAATGATAAGGGTAAAATGCACTCCAGAAAAAAAAAACGATATGGATATTTTGCATTTCTTGGACTTTAACCCCCCCCCCCTTATTTGGGGTTTAACCCCCCCACTCTGGACCAACTTGCCCATGTATGGGTTGGGGTGGAGCATGGAGGCATAAATGGGCAGAAGGGGGTTGGATGGAGGTATACATTAGCAAGTTGGTCTGGAGTGGGAGGGGGGGGGTAAAATCCCTAATAAAGGGGAGGTTAAAATCTGAGAAACGCATTTTACCCATATCGTTTTTTGATTTTGAAGAAAAAATAAGTAAAAAACGCAAATTTTAGGTCAAAATGCCATTTAATAGCATTTTTGAGCGTTTTATTTTCTTAAAATACTCATTTTGACCTCAAAACTTTAGTTTGGAGGCAGTTAAAATTAAGTTTAAACACATTCTTCATTTTTTAATTGAAGGGGTTTTTTTAATTGAAGGTGGTGGGTGCATACATGGGCATGGGGTGGAGTTTGAGGGGGGTTAACCTCCCCAAATTCTGAGAGGGGGTTTAACCATACATGGGCATGGGCGGGGAGTTGGGGGGTTAACCCACAAATTCTGAGAAGGGGGTTTAGTTTAACCTCCCCCCACTAAAAAGTGGGGGGGGGGCAAAGGATAACCCCCTTCCCAATTTTGAAAAAATGAAGAAAAAATGTCTTTAAACTGACTTTTAACTGCCTCCAATCTTAGTTTTGAGGTCAAAATGAATGTTTTAAACAGTAAAAAGCTCAAAAATGCAATAAAAGGACTTTTTGACCTAAAATTAGTGTTTATTACCTAATTTTTTTATGTTAAAAAACGATATGGGTAAAATGCACTCCAGAAAAACAAAAAACAATATGGGTATTTTGCGTTTCTTGGATTTTAACCCACCCCCTAATTTGGGGTTTAACCCCCCTTCTCCACTCTGGACCAACTTGCCCACGTATGGATTTAAACCCCCCACTCAGAAGTGGGGGGGAGAAAAGGTTAACAGTGGGCGCTGCCTTAAAATGGGCTTAAAACGCATAAAAAACGTAAAACAAGCTTATAAATGCTTTAAAACTGTGTAAAATTAATATAAAACCTTATTGCAACTTATAATTTTATTTTTTAATTCTTTTAACTATAATGTGTTTATATATTCTTATATATAATTGGATTAGAAATCATAGTTTTTTTAATAATTACGTAATAATAGAATAGTAATTTTATTGTCTTGATTATAAAGTCAAGTATTACAAACTTTTTAATCCATAATCTTATATTTAATTAAAGATTATATACATACATGGGCGTAGCCAGGGGCAGTGGCGTAGCCAGGACTTCATTTCGTGGGGCGGTCTGGGTGGAGAAAAAGTGAAACAGAAGCGGCGTGAAGCGCCGCCGCCTGCGCCGCGATGCGGCGTCAGTCAACGCGAAGCGTCGGCCGGGGGGTCTGGGGGGTGTTCCCCCAGCCGCCGGAGGCGAAAATTTTTAGAGATATGTACTAAAACCTGCTTAAAAATCGTCCCCTGGTGATAGCGCAAACACACATTTTACTTTATTTTTTTACCTAATTTCTATACAATTTTGTTTGATCTTCAAAATTAATATGGCAATGAGATAAAATTGTATATAACAAAACTATATATTGCCTGATGTCTTTAAATTTTGCGTATGAATATGGTTAAAGTTATAGTACCCTAACAAAAATAGTACTGATAACATAGGTGTACTATATATAAATTTATATAATAATAATAATAGAATAATAGAATAATAAATATATTTTTAAATATATTTTTATTGAATAATAGGGAAAAAAATGAAGTAATGACACAAACAAGATAATAAACACTCCGCGCGAAGCGCGGAAAAATTTTTTAGTCCCTTTATAACGCTTAAAAATTTTTCTCCAGGAGGCGAATTTGGGGGGGGGGTGTCCCCGTGTACCCCAAATTTAGGGGGGGGGGGTGTCAGCTAAATCCGAAATTTTGGGGGGTATAACCCCCCAACCACACCCCCCCTGCCCACCTATGGTTTGGAGTATCGCCCAGCCGCCGGTAGAGAATGAATTTTATGTAATGTGCTAAAAACTGCTTAAAAATTGTCAGCAGCATTAAAATGGCGTGAACATACATATTTTGTTTTTAACTAATTTAATTTCTATGGAATTTTGTTTGATTTCCTAAACAAATTTAAGAAAAGGGGGTAATCCCACAAATCCACTCCCCTCATTTATATCATTTTTAAGTACGGTTAGTGAGGACTACCAAAATTTAGGAAGTCATGCGTCAGAAAAATGTGCATACATAATTTACTATAAACCCAACTTTAACGTTCTTTCAGATTCTCTTAAAAAGATAAACACCGGTGTATAACTATTTACTTCCTACTTTAATTTATAAAAATCAAACTACAAAATAACTTCTAACTACCTTGAAACTTTTTTTGAACTATAAAATTCAAAAAGAACGGTTTTTTAAATAAAACTTGGTATATATATATATTTTTTTACAAATTGTTCTTTGCCAAGATAGGCAACTTGCCATGTATGACCAGCGGCCTTCATATTTTAAACGTTATGAAAGGATTATAAAATTTTTCTTGCGCTTTGTGCAAGTGTTTGTTATTGTTTGTAATATCAAAGTATCCTTTTTTTATTTCTGTACTGTTTATAGATATTTAGCTAAAAAATAAAAAAAACGCAAAACAAAACTTTTAATAGGTAACAATTTGGTACCTTAAGCCCGATTCACACTGCTGTAATAGGCGACAGTAACTTGCGATAGGTGGGCGGGGGGTTATACCCCCAAAAACCCCAATTATAGCCGACACCCCCCCCTAAAATTTGGGGGTAGCCCGGACACCCCCCCTTAAAAATTGGGGGGTCCCAACACTAAAAACGCTAAATATGGGGTATTTGAGGTATACCCCCAAAATTTTTTTGGGACACCCCCCTCCCCAAATTTCAGAGGTCAGGTATACCCCCCAAATCCAGGAGGCTGGCCACCTATGGGCGACTGGCGATAGTAAATCAAAGTTCTAATTTTATCGCAACCATAGGTGAGAAAGGGGGGCAGGGTGGGGTCCACCCATAGGTGGGCAGCCTCTCGGATTTTGGGGGGGGGTCAAATTTTGGGGGGGTGTCCGGCAAGACCCAAATTTTGAGGGGGGTGTACCCAATATTTCCGCGCTGCCTTAAAATGGGCTTAAAACACGTAAAAAAACGTAAAACAAGCTTATAAACGCTTTAAAACTGTATAAAATTGAAATAAAACCTGATTGCAACTTACAAATTTTATTTTTTAATTCTTTTATTAATAATGTGTTTATATATTCTTATAATTAGATTAGAAATCATAGTTTTTTTTTAATAATTACGTAATAATAGAATAATAATATTATTGTCTTGATTATAAAGTCAAGTATCACAAACTTTTTAATCCATAATCTTATATTTAATTAAAGATTATATACATACATGGGCGTAGCCCGGGGGGGGGGTCTAGACACCTCTTTTAAGTCGGCAAAGGGAAAAATTTGGGGTTAGACAGACACCCCCCCCCCCTTTTGCAGTGGCGTGCCCTGGATTTCATTTCGGGGGGGGGCGGCCTGAGGGCCCTACTAGTCTGCCCTGAAGGGGGGGTCTGGGGGGCGAGAGCCCCCCAGCGGGGTCAAGGGGCGGAGCCCCTTGTCAGGGGGTCCGGGGGGGCAGAATGCCCCCCGGGGGAGAAAATTTTTAATTTAAGGCGCTAAAATACACTTGAAATTTTAATTCCAGATAATACTTATTACAAAATTTAAGGTTTCTTAAACCTACACATTTAAAACATGCGTTTAAAACGTTAATTAAAGGATAATAGTGTTTATAGTAGTTTTATTAAACATGTATACCTTAATTACTGAACGGGATAATCGATTTGAAATCGAAAAACTAAGATAAATTTATCAATGAACAATTAACTCTCCGCGCTAAGCGCGGAAACTTTTTTTTTAGTCATTTTATAACACTTAATAATTTTTCTCCAGGAGGCGAATTTGGGGGGGGTGTCCCCGGGTACCCCAAATTTAGGGGGGGGGGTGTCAGCAAAATTTGAAATTTTGGGGGGTATAACCCCCCAACCGCCCCCCTGCCCACCTATGGGTCCACCCCCCCATCCTCGAAATTTTGGGGGCCCCTCCTAGACGAAAATCTAGAGGGCCCCCTCCTCCCAAATTTCCGAATTTTTTACCCCTGACCCCTTTCTGAAATTTGGAAATGACCCCCCCTCCCCCTGGGGAAAACTCTAGGCACTTTTTTATACTAAATTTTCTTTCCAGAAGAAACATAAATTTCATCACATATTCATGCTTTTACCTACTTTACGACCAGAATCATCGCTTTTTATTCAATAAAATGTAGTATTTTTATTAAAGTTATTATGGTTTAAAACTGTTTTGGCGTCCTTTGGGACACCGAACACGACCTGACCCCCATCTAGATTTCAAATTTTCGCACCCCGGGTCGACCCCCCTGGAAAAAAGCTAGGAAGATTTGCGGACCCCCTGGGAACCCCCTCCTAGAATTCAAAATTCTATTTACCGTAGTTAACCACCCCCCTCTAGCTTCCCCGACCGTGCTCACCTACTGATCGCAACGTTACGATAGGCAACAGCCAAAACACATGCAGTTTCAATATAAATTTATGCCAGAGAAATAACGCTTCGCTTCCTTCAATGAAGTTAAATACACACAAGCATTTATTTTGTTTTTTTTGTGTTCGGCCGATTGTTTTAAGAAGGATATGGATGAAAATTTGCGTGGTAATTCAATTTAAAACTCAAGACGATAATTTAAAATTTAACAAAACTTAATACAAATTTAATTATCGTTTCCAACAAATGTTTAATTCGTAGAAAACATTTTTGAAAATTATTATTTCAAAATAAATTCTCACTTAAGTTTAAAAATTGTATACGGGACATTGTTTCATAAAACTTATCGAAACATTTATTTGTTTTGTAAACGTATGGCGGTTTTGTTGAATCAGCCCAATGGATGTATAAAACTAAAAACTCTCAAAGTTACAAAAAACTGACATTTATAAAAAATGGACTTTTACAATTGAAATTGAATGTTCACAGGGGCGTAGCCAGGATTTCCAAAAAAGTGGGGTTGTACCCCATACAAATTTTTCAAAAAAGGGGGGGTTGTTAGGGGATTTGCGCTCTCCAAATTTTAGGGATGCCGTCACAAAAGACCTTAAAAAAGGTAAAAAAATT
>JASAMX010003794.1:0-54666 GCA_030248175.1 Microlaimidae sp. YZB2_3 | reverse complement strand
TTGCTCGGCATAACTGCTGAATTACTTCTGAAATTCTCGACCTCGGTCTCGGCCGAGAATCTTCAAAGGACAACCTATGTAAGCTTATTACTTTTTCCTGGCTCAACCGAATTGGAATTTTGGCCTTCCGGCTCAGGGGACGCAAACATATATAGCGTGTTAAAAATATTCAGTGACTACTAATACGTATTTATTACCTCTTTCAGTTTGTGTCAAAAGACGCAGAATGTCCATAACAATCAGATCAAAAAAATTGCCTATCTCTGGGCTGCTCGGGGTATCCGGACTTTTATTCTTTTGGTGTCGGAAGATTTTCTTTAGACTTATTATGTTCTCGTCACTCATTTTCGGCCAGAAAAAAAATCAAGAAGAAGATTCGCTAATGTACAATGTGTACCAAGATGAGCAGATAGAGGTCTCGTTGTGTGTACGGAACGTAAAGTTCAATTCGACATGGTCCTTGCGACAAGAATTAATTCGGCTCAGGCTAAGGCGTTGTCGTTGACCCTAAAGCACTGCATGAGAACACGATTCTTAGAAAATAATTTTTTGACGCAACGCACTGATTTCTCTTTTGATTAAATAATTTTCTCAGGGAAGTTATTGCATCTATATCTGGAAATTAGATCTTCTTTTGTTTAAATAAGCAAGAAATCGCTGAGAAGAACTAGAGGAACAGAATCAAGTTTTCCCACATCAATGCGATAACCCCAACAATGACTGGGCAATTGACCTTGAAAATATTCAGTGGAAGAAGATATGCGGCTTTGCTACCTATCGCTCTGTGCGTCATTAACACATAAAATTGGTTTTTCAACTAAGGTTCGGATTACCTTTTTTTTTCGGAAAAGGGGAAAATTCCAGGTCAACTTCAGCATCATTGCAGGAGAGAAATCTCGAGAACTGTATCGGCGTCCCATTACTCTTTCCTGTTTTACTTAATTTTGTCTGTAGTTGTATTCTGTGAGTCTGATATGCCCGATCGTTTCACACGTTTCCAAGTATATTTGCCAAATATAAAGATGTATTTTAACGGCGCGCCGGTCTGGAATGGCGACGGATGTCCCATAAGTAATGGTTTAAAGTACATTTTTTTTGGTTTTAATTTTTATTTAGCGTTATGAAGATGACTGAAAACTGTAATAAAAAATCAAAGATGTAGTTTCAAAAGTTTTAGAAATACAAATGATACTCATCAATGTACGCAGGCAAGATTGCCATCTGGAGAGGACCAACCAAGAAATTTAAAGTCCTTCGTCCTATGACCAATGAACGTTTTTTATTTCTTTTCTTAATTTTGACTCGCCAGTATCCTGACAGGAAAGCAGGGGCCGGGAAGAATATATAGCACCGCTGTAGTGACATTCAATACTTTTGGTCTATTGGCAACAAGGCGCGTCTCCGGTTATTTTCTATTTAGGTCTCCCACAATGAATATATTCATCTTGAAATTTTCTGCATTTCACGTTTTTATTGTAAAACATTGTTTCTATTTTATGTATAGATTTTTTTTTGGCTGTGACCGTTTTTCAGCACAGGGTGAATTGGAAATGTTTTTACTTCATGGTGTAACAAGGGAAATTTTTTATACCTGGAACACTATGGTCCTACTGAAAACATTGCTATTAGTTCTCAAAACTTCTAGCTAATTCAATTTTTTCTATTTTCTTCGTAAGTGCAATCTTTTTTTCAAAATTAACTTTGTTTAGGGGGGGGGTTCAAAATCCCGCCCTGGTTGCCGGTCGGTTGCGAAGAAAACAAAATAACTTCCAAATTAGGATGATTCTTTTTGGTCTCACAATGTCTTTGACAAACTAGCTCAGAATTCCACTCACATTTGCCTCTCTGTAATACAAAAAATTTTTATGCAGTGTGATTGGCGACATAGTCAGGTTAACATCCCGATTCTTAATGATAATTTTGCACAAACAGAGCTGTCCCTTAGAAAAGAACGGAAGAGTCAAATCAATTAGGAGTATTTACATATACATATTAGTCATAATAATTTTTTTGTTTCATGCAGGAATAATGCGATGGAAGGAGGAATTATAGTAATGCATAAGTGATTATAATATATGTGTCGGGATATACCAAAGTTAATAACTATTTGTATATATGAGAGCCTTTATAAGTCTATAAGTACGATCAATATACCCCATCTGAAACAGTATGTCTTAGCAAAAGTGGAACGGGTTAGCGGGTCTCAAATAAAATCTTTTCAATTAACCAGTCCGATAGGGCTGCGGCTGATGAAGAATTTGAACAGTCAATAAATAAATATTATAGTCATACTTTCATTAAGGATGGAAATAACAAGCGCCTGTGTTAAACAAAACTCTGCCATGGTCAATGCCTATTGTCGCTAACATTTGTATTATCAACAAGCGGATAATGCAGTTGGGTTCGGGCTAGTAATCTCATCTGTTGGGTTTTCAGCATCTGTGCGTGTATGTCTGTTTAGAAGTTATTTGTGACTTTTGTATGTGTTTTTTATATGTAGGGTGAGTAAGGTAACCCTATGTATGTTGTTGCTAAACACATTTGAATACCAATAGGATTTGTCTGCATGATTATTTTTGGAAACCACAAACCGGGATTATCGTAAACACTTAAATTAGGATTTGAATAATGTAATCAAAGTGACTGCTTAAGAACGGACGATGTTTCCCATTGCGCAGGAGTAATACTTGGACGATTAACGGCTGTCATAATAAGTTGTGTGAGATCGACTCAGGTGGATTTTGTTGAACTGGTGGCGCGTCTCGTACAGATGTGGTGAACTGGAGCCGATATCATCTTCCCAGGTTTAAGAAATGAGGGTCTCTGCCCATCCCTGGTAACATGATGTTACAGTATTCCTGGTTTTTGATTGTTTTTTTGTTGGAGGCAACTTTGCTTTTGCTGTCCAAAGAAAGCTCTCTTCTAGCTTGGGGTTGGGCAGTGGTTCCTACCTTTTTTTCCTGGGCTTGAGCCATTGGGCTGGCCGACCTCATCTGGATGAGGCACATGGCGAACTAGGTATGGTTTCAGGAACTGTATTGTATCTTTGTACTAACAATTTGTTTCCATACATCTTTACCTTTAATTGCTTTTCTCAAAGGAGATTTTGAACTCTCTTCGTTTTGGTTTTAGACTTAGTTTTGGTGAAACTTTAATCTCCGGACTGATGACGTTTACAATTGACAGAGGCTTACAGGTTGGTGAGAGACACTATGGTTCTTGACGATTTGCATAGCTAGTGAGACTCCCTGCCTGAATAACCTTGCCTAATTGACCTCTCTTACCCCTATTTTTGTTTTTGTGTAAACGGAAGTGGGGGATGTGTCTGCCTGTGCCCTTTCCCTATGCCATAACGTCACCATTCTGCTGCTCAACCACCTCTAACAGATGGGGTAACAGTGGATAATTACCTCCTGCTGAGATTATGCCACCATTATTCAGACAAATACCTTGTTTTACTTTTTTCGTCTTGGTCCAGTTATATTTACTGAAGTGGTCTTAATTGTTCGGCTTTATTAGGTCTTGTTGTGAAACTGTTTTTCTAGGAACCCTGGTGGTGCAGCTGTAATTGGTCGTAATTTTGTAAATGATTAGTTTGAATTGTATCTTGTCAATATACTTGTAACTTATTAAGTATGCTATAAAGCTGATGACGTCTGATAAAGGCTTCCAAATGGACTTGCTCGTTGGAGGCTGAACAACTCCTGAAAAAAAGAAGGAATAGGCAACATAGGCCGATTTGACGTAGAGCGGAGTAGGTGTACATTTGGGTGAGGCGGAGTTATTTTTATGGAGTTATCTCACAGTCCCTTATCTTATGCTTGTGTACCTTCACTAACATCGATCTTGCGTATTTTATTTTTCATCAACATCAAATATTCATCCCTTGATATGACGACAGAGGATGCTGGTTGCTGTTGCATTGGTCTATGCTAGCTCGCTCTTTTATCTTCGATTTGTTTCAAGAGGCGGGGAAGGTCTCTGATGCCTACTGTAATACCTGGTATTATTGGGGTTTGGAACTCATTCACTGCAATTCCAAAGAGGAAGCTTCCACGAAAAGGCTTGTTGTTCCACAATTATCTATAGTTATGTTTATTATTGCATTTTAAGCTTATTCCCAATCTTTGTCCTGAGCGCTGGGAATGTACTCACAAGGGGGGGAAACAGGATGATGTTGGGTTTCTCGCGTTTCCTGGGGTCCATCCGAGTTCTACCTGCCAATTTCGTCGGGTATTTTTCAGGGTTTAGTGTCAACCCCATGTAGTTGTAGCTCCAGCGGTTAAATGAGCTGAAACGTTATTTCTATCGGTATATCTGAGATCGTTTCACTTGCCGACTTTGTTCCTTTTCTTTTTCCTGGTTTCTTACAATTCTTCAGTTTTCGTTTTTTCTCAATCGACTTTTTTCCTTTTGCATCTGTTCTTCTGCCATTTGTCACGAATTTTCACACCTGGCGGCGTGTTTGTTAATGGTTTTCCTACCTCCCTGGGTATATTGTTGTCTTTTTGTTGCCGGAAGTATACCATATACAGATCGTCTGGCGGAGCTGCAAATGACGCGTCGTGTAGTTTGTCTGAAACGGGGTACAGTTAGTAGGGACATTTCTTTTGGATATAGTGAGGGTTTACATAGAGCATCATTTCGTCTTGGAAATGTGGCTTTCTGTAGGATCTCTTTCCCAATGACTGCCATTCTGGGTCGGTTTGATTTGAAAACTCCCTCATCCTAAGTTCCAGTTCATTGGCTGGAATCTAACGCTTGCGCGCTACTGCTCGTCGTTACATTGGCCCTGTAGATTAATCTGAGTGAGTAGGCATACAAATGACATTTGGACGTTCAATATCACAAATGCAAATGAGAAATTATGATGAGATAAAAAGTAGATTTGCCATTGTGTGTGTCAGGCGCAAAAGTGAACAGTTTGTGTTTATAACCGCATTGACCCAATTGTAAATGTTGACTACCGTCTTCATGGTGAAAAATAGCATGTCGGCGGTTTTCAAACTAGGAGCATTTATCTTCCACAAACTAGGGTTAATTCCGGGTACAAAGTGGGGGTACTCAAATTTAACGTTGACAAATCTCACTTTGTACCGCCAAACTTGAAATTCTTAACTTTGTGGAAGATAAATGCTCCTAGTTTGAAAATCGCCGACATGCTATTTTTCACCATGAAGACGGTAGTCAACATTTACAATCTGTTGGATGGTTGTTATAAACGCAAAAACATGTTTACTTTGGGCCTAGAATATGCACAAATCGCAATGCACTTTATCTCATAGTAGTCTCCATTTGCGTTTGTGATATTGAACGTCCAAATGTCATTTGTATGCCTACTCACTGGGTAACTACAGGCCCTAGGATGTAACGACGAGCAGTAGCGCGCAAGCATTACATTCCAACCAATGGACTGGAACCTAGGATGAGGGAGTTTTCAAATCAAACCGACCAAGAATGGCGTCATTGGGAAAGAGATCCTACAGAAAGCCACATTTCTATCCAAGACGAAATGATGCGCTATGTAAACCCTCACTATCATCCAAAAGAACGATGTCCTTACTACAAACTGTGACCCCACGTTCTTTCAGACAAACTACACGCCGCAGTCGTATTGCAGCTCCGCCAGACGATCTGTATATGGTATATTTCCACAACAAAAAGACAACAAGAATGATAAAAAATACTTGGACAGAGGAAGAACAAAAAACAGCAGAATTGGAATACCACAGGGAGGTAGGAAAACTCATTAACAAACACGCTCGCCAGGTAGGAAAACTCATCGACAAATAGCAGAAGAACAGATGCAAAAGGAAAAAAGTCGATTGAGAAAAAACGTAAAACTGAAGAATTGCTTAAGAAACAGGAAAAAGAAAAGGAACAAAGTCGGCAAGTGAAACGATTCAAGATTGATTGAGATCGTTTCACTCATTTAACCGCTGGAGCTCAACAACCACATGGGTAGACAGTAAACCCTGAAATACCGACGAATTTGGCAGGTAGAACTTGGATGGACCAAGAAACGCAAGAAACCCAACATCATCCTGTTTCCCCCCCTTGTGCATTAGGTTCCAGCGCTCAGGAACAAAGATTTTAGGGAATAAGCTTAAATACAATAATAAACATAACTATAGATAATTATGAACAACAAGTTTTGCGTGAAGCTTCCTCTTTAGGAATAACAAATCGAGTTCCAAACCCCAATAATACCAGGTATTACGATAGTCAGGAACTTCCCGACCTCTTGAAACAAATCAAAGATAAAAGAGCTAGCATAGACCAATCCGCCACACAACCAGCATCCTCTGTAGTCATAACAAGGGATGAACCATTTGATGTTGATGAAAAATAAAATACGCAAGATCATGTTAGTAAAACCAAGCATAAGATAAGGGACTATATAGATAACTCCATAAAGATAACTCCGCGTGCACCAATGTTACATCGTACTCCGCTTTCATCAAATCAGCCTAGGCTGCCTATTCCTTCTTTTCTTTCAGGAGTTGTTCAGCCTCCGACGACAGATCCATTTGGAAGCCCTTTATTGCAGACATCATCCACTTATAGCATACTTAATCAAGTTACAAGTACTATTAGACAAAATACAACTCAAACTAATCCATTTATACAAAATTTACGACACCAATTAACACAGCTAGCACCACCAGGGTTACTCAAAACAGTTGCACAACAAGATCCTAATAAAGCCAAACAAATAAAAGCACTAGCTAGATTGTAACTGGACCAAGACAAAAAAGTAAAACAAGGTATTTGTCTGAATGGTGGCATAGTCTCGGCAGGAGCGTGATTTTGTCCACTGTTACCCCATCTGTTAGAGGTGGTTTAACAGCAAGGATGGGTCGTTCATCGGCTAGGGAAAGGGCACAGGCAGACGCATCCCCCACTTCCGTTACACAAACAAAAATCAGATCTAAGAGAGGTGCATTAGGTTACAAAGTTGCTTCACAGGGAATGTTAGCTATGCGATCGTCAAGAACCATAGTGTCTTCTCACCAACCTGTAACCTCTGTCAATTGTAAACGTCATCATTCCGGAGATAAAGTTTCAACCAAAACTAAGTCTAAAACCAAAACGAAGAGTTCAAAATCTCCTTTAGAAAAGCAATTAAAAGGTAAAGATGTATGGAAACAAATTGTTAGTACAAAAATACCAATTACAGTTCCTCAACCATTACCTAGTTCATATCCTCATCCAGATGAGGATCGGCCACCCAATGCGCTACGACCCAGGAGGAACCACTCCCAACCCCAAGCTAGAAGAGCTTCTTTGGACAGCAAAGGGTTGCCTCCAAAAAAACAATCAAAACCAGGAATACTGTAACATGATTTACCAGATAGGCAGAGACCCTCATTTCTTAAACCTGGGGGAAGTATATCGGCTCCAGTATCACCACATCTATACGACGCGCCACCAGTTCAACAAAATCCACCTGTAGTCGATCTCACACAACTGTATTATGACAGCCGTATAATCGTGCCAAGTATTACTCCTGCGCAATGGGAAACACGTCCGTTCTGTAAGCAGTCACTTTTGATTACATTATTACAAATCCTAATTTTAAGTGTTCAGATAGTCCCGGTTTGTGGTTTCAAAATAATCATGACAAATCCTATTGGTATTCAAATGTGTTTAGCAACAACATACATAGGGTTACTACTATTCACCCTACATATAAAAAACACATACAAAAGTCACAAATAACTTCTAAACAGACATACACGCACAATGCTGAAAACCCAACAGCATAGATTTTACAACCAACCCCAACTGCATTATCCGCTTGTTGATAATACAAATGCTTAGCGACAATAGGCATTGTCACCATGGCAGAGCTTTGTTTGACACAGGCGCTTGTATTTCCATCCTTAATGAAAGTATGACTATAATGTTATTATTGACTGTTCAATTCTTAAGATGCCATGAGTCAGCCACAGCCCTATCAGACCAAGTCAGACTAGTTGCAGCCAGTAAAGTCCAGCTTCAAATTGGTGGACTACGTCTTGATGAAAAGGTCTTTATTCAACCCGCTAACCCAGTTCCACTTTTGCTAAGGACATCTGTTTTCGCACAGATGGGTTGTGTAACCTTTGATTTTACAAAAGACCTTATTGAGCTTACTAAAGGCTCTAGTATGTCAATGGTTCTGACTTTGGTATATCCGACACATATATTTCTATCATCGCTTTATCGCATTATTCCTGCATTATTCCTTCATCGCATTATTCCTGCATGAAACAAAAAATTATTATGGGCTAAGGTTAATGCCCCAATGTCAGAGAATGTCAATCTCCTAATTGATTCAGCTCTTCCGTTCTTTCTAAGGACAGGTCTGTTTGTAGCAAGAATTATCACTAAGAATCGGGATGGTTGTGCCCTGATTCAATTACTTAACCTGACTATGTCGCCAATCACACTGCATAAAAATTTTTGTATTACAGAGGCAAATGTAATGAATTCTGAGCTAGTTTGCGACGTTCTTGTAAGACCAGAGGATCATCCTAATTTGGAAGTTATTTTGTTTTCTTCACAACCAACCACAAATCACAAAAGACCAGCAGATTTTGACCCTGTAAAAGAAGTTAATTTTGAAAAAAATTAGCTTACCGAGAATAAAAAAATTGAATTAGCTAAAGTTTTGAGAACTAATAGCAATGTTTTCCATCAGGACCATATGACACAGGTAGAACTTCCTTGTTACACCATGAAGTAGACGTTGGTAATAATGCCCCTGTTGTCAAAAACGGTACAGATTCCCTGAAAGCAAAAATAATCTATAGTGAGATCAAAACAATGTTAGATAAAGGAGTCATCAAAGAATCAAAAAGCCCATATGTGAGTCCAATAGTGATCGTCAGAAAAAAAGAGGGAACAAATCGATTGTGCATTGATTATAGAGATCTAAATAAAATAACCAAAAAAACACGCTTTTCCATTTCTGCGAATCAACAAAGTCTTGAATGCACTAGGCGGTGCTGTATATTTCTTCACCCTTGATCTTCTGTCAGGATACTGGCAAGTAGAAATTAAGGAGGAGGATAAGGAAAAAACAGCATTGGTTAGTCCAACCAAAGGACTTTAAGAATTAAAGTTTTCCTTTCGGACTTTGTATCACCTTCTACATTCCAACGGCTCATGGAGCCAGTTCTTACTGGTCTCCGATGGCAATCTTGCCTGGTTTACATTGATGATATCATTGTATTTTCTAAAACTTTTGAAACTCATCTTTGGGATTTTTCTACAGTTTTCAGTCATCTTCATAACGCTAAATTAAAATTAAAACCAAAAAAATGTACTTTTTAAACCATACTTATGGGGACATCCATTCACAATTACCACAGACCACGCACCGTTAAAATACATCTTTATATTTGGCAGATATACTTTGGAACGTCTGAAACGATGGGCATATCAACTCACAGAATACAACTTAGACAAAATTAAGTATAAAACAGGAAAGAGTAATGGGAACGCCGATACACTCTCGAGGATTTCTCTTCTAGATGATGCTGAAGTTGACCTGGACCCTCTTTTCCAAAAAAAAGGTAATCAAACCTTAGTTGAAAAACCAATTTTATGTGTTAATACAAGCGTAGAGAAATATCTTCCACTAATAAGGTAATCCAGATTGGGTTCCTGCATGAAAAAATTATCTGTCTCTAGTCTTCTAGGCCCCTAACACCTCTTTGCTTATTAAAGGGAAAAGAAAGATCCTTAATTTCCAGATATATACGATACCTAGATGCAAATAAGCTTCCTAAAAAACGTGTGATCAAAAGAAAATAAGTCGTTGGTAAAATTCTAGATGGTGTTTGATGGGTGAAGCTAGCCCATAGAATTGCAAGATAAATAAGTTACGTCGACACAACACATTACTCTCATCTTGGTACACATTGTAATTAGAAATCTTCTCTTTGATTTTCTGGAAAAATGGTAGACGTAATATGTAAAACTTAACATAAAAAGAAACCAATAAGAATAAAGTAAATTTATAATTGACTCTGGGTTTGACATAAAGTAATAAAACGATACACTAATTAGCTATGTATGTGTTTTGCTTGCCTGACCAGAGGCCAAAACCATAGTTAGAGTTTCCGGAAAAAGTAAACTAAAGGGGCTTTGAAGATTCCACCAAGGTACAATCAAAGCTAATTATAACAACAACAACAAAAAAAACTCACCTCATCCCAAACAAACGAATAACGTAACAGAACGCAGTGGTATTCCTTATGTGTGAAATCTGATGGATTGTTCCGTTGTAGTGCTGAAACGTCCCCTCAGAATCTATTGTGAAGCCTTTATCTGATGTGTTGTCATGCGGGCACGTAAGTTATATGACTCAAAGATATCCTTGAATGCTCCAGTGGTCATACCAGCACGTGCTTAACAAGTTTACCCAGAGACAGCACGTAAAAGATAAAAACTCACTAACTCCTATATCCACTAAATATACCACAAACCAAAAAACAAAAACTCCAAAAAAACTAAAAAAAAAAAAAATACATCTCTATATTTGGCAGATTCTATACTTTTGAACTGAAATATCGACTATCAACTCATAGAATACAACTTCTCTTAGAAAAGCAAATATGAAACAGAACCAAGAAAAACAACAATGTCGATTTGAATATTGTGAAGGGAAAAAAAAAAAAAAAAAAAATGTCCCGCAGAAGATATTGGTTAAAAATTGCGCGACTAACATAAAATAAAAAAAGCTAGGTAAACGTATTTGGGACTATTGCTGTGGTAAAACTAGAGCCTATAACTTAAAAAAATTATTTAGTTCTAATTTTACTGAGTTTCGTTGAAGTTTTGTTCTTTTGTTACTTTTAAATTTTTAACTCGAAATAATACACTTAAATTACAAAAAATAACAATTGTTTCAATGATAGAGGTAAAAACGGTGAATTAAGTACTTAACTCGATTAATGGTATTTTAAAATCCGAAATTAAAACTTTTTCCTAATTACAAAAAAAAATTGTTTGTTAAGCAATATTTGGTGACATAGGTAAAACTATGGAATATATTTTTTATACCACATCTAGTAAACAAATATAAATTGTAAAACACTATCACACCGTTGATGATTAATGTTGTAATCTAAAAAAGTGCGAAATTAAATCACTTTTTCTATAACAACAAAAAAAAAATTCTGAATCTCTATATCAATCTAAATTAACCTAAACACTAGGATGTAAAGCGTTTTAAACAAATATTAAAGCATAACACAACTAAATTGGTTTTAGGGTCTTATTTTTTTATTGAAGTGAAAAAAAAATTAAATGGTTTTCGATAATACTTTCTAAACATATATCTTTGCAAATTCTTCATAAAAATAACGAATTTATATCATCCCCACCTATATTAATATTTATTTTTCTTTAAAATATAAAAATATGTGCTCTTTTGATGTTTCACATATGGTGTTATAAAAGTTTCACTGTACGAAAGTTGTTTTACTTAATTAAATCATTAAAAAATGAAAATTGCCAAAATTAAATGTATATTTAATTTTGGAACTTTAAAACAATCGATTGTTCAGTCAAAAAACATCATTAAAAATTTAAAATATCATTATCTCCAAACAGTTTTTAATTAACTCCACTTTAACGAACTGAAAAAACAGAAAAAAAAAAAAGAAAAACAAAAATAAACTAAGATAGACATAAACATAAAATATTAACTCATCCTAAGGCGGGAGGGCATGCATATAAAAGTTCGTTATTTTTATGAAGAATTTGAAAGGTATGATGTTTGAAGTAGTGTATGAAAACCATTTAATTTCGGAATTTTCTCCCAAACTTCAATGAAAAAATAAGACGCCTAAACCAATTGTAGTTTGTGTTATGCACTTTAATATTTGTTTAAAACGCTTTAGATCCTAGGTTTAGGTATAATTTCAGAATGAGAAAAAATGGAGAGAAATTCTCAGAATTTGAAGTATTTTTTGTTGTTATAGAAAAAGGTGCATTTAATTTCGGCACTTTTTTAGACTACAACCAATTAATCATCAAAAACGGTGTGCAATAAGTGTTTTACAATTTATATTTACGTTTACGAGATGTGGTATGAAAAACTATATTCTAAAACCATAGTTTTACCCTATGTCACCAAAAATATTGCTCAAAACGACCGAAAACAAATTGTTATTTTTTGTAATTTGGGAAAAAAGCGTATTTAATTTCGGCACTTTTTAAAAGGTACCCATTTAATCGAGTTTAAGTACCACTTAATTCAACCCGTTTTTACCTAAACTATCGATCAAAATGACCGAAAACAAATTGTTATTTTTTTGTAATTTGGGAAAAAAGTGTATTTAATTTTGGCAGTTTTAAAAATTTAAAAGTAACAAAAGAACAAAACTTCCAACGAAACTCAGGTAAAATTAGAACCTAAATAAAATTTTTTAACGGTTATAGATGCTCTAGATTTAGCAGCAGACAGCAATATGTGTGCCCAAATTACACGATTTCATTTTATAACAATTGCTCACCACAGAACTTGTTTTTGTGAATTTGAGTGGTGCTATTATTTTATGAGCTTGACATTTAGCACATCCATACCAAGCTTTAAGGCGTTTGGCAAATTTTTTATGTCAACCCCAATTATGCCATTCTGCGCGGGACATACCCTTAGGCCTTTCTTTATCCAAATATTCTGGTTTTTCTGGTTTCCCTTCACAATCGACTTCAAAATCCAGAGCATATGGCCTTGGAATTTTTAACTCTGGCTTCTTGTCCTGGTCATCACTGTTGCTTTCTTCTGGACAAGAAGAAAGTATGTTATGTATATGAATAGATTAAAAAGTGACGTTAATTTTAGGTTCAAAATGTATGTTAGAAACGAATCGCAAATGATCACAGAATGTTAAGGGTTTTAATTGTGTTTTACTTGTCCCAGGTGGTTGCATGCGTCGTTCTGGTTAAGAGTATCAAAACGTAGTTTATATGCTTTAAGTCTTTGCAGATTAACCCATTTGACTTTGTTTTTTGAGTCAGAAAAAAGCGTCAGTTTTGCAATGCCCTTAAATTTGTCAATATCCAGGACTTTGTAAAGTCCTGTCCATTGACTAACGAACTTAGCACAATCGGTAGGTTTGATAGCCGGTTAATATTTAAAGACTAGGATATATATAGTGACAGGTTTAGTGCAAGTTTTTTTTGTAATTGCGCTTCTAACGTGCTTGTGCTCTGGGTAATACTTGTTTTACAAGATCACGTGCTTGTGTCATGACCACTGGAGCATGATCAAGGTAATTATCTTTGTAGTCAACATACAGGGAATGAACAAACTCATACTTCACGTCAATGGGTACCCGCATGTCACAACCAAACATCAGATAAAAAGGACTTTCACTGATAGATTCCTGAGGGGACCGGTTGTAAGCACTTGTTACAAACGGTAAAGCAAAGTCCTAATCATGATGATGTTCATTCACATAAGGAATATGCATCACTGTTAACGTTCTGTTAAATCGTTCCATTAACCCGTTTGTTTGTGGATGATAAGCGGTCGTAAAGATTTTTTTTGTATCTGTGATCTCGCATAACTGTGCTAATAATTGGCTTTGGAAATTTGTACCTTGGTTGGTGAGAATCTTCAAAGGACAACCCTATGTAGTTATTACTTTTTCCGGAACAACTCTAACTATGGTTTTGGCCTTCTGGTCAGGCAATGCAAAACACATAGCATAGCGTGTTAAATATTCAGTGACTACTAATACGTATTTATTACCTCTTTCAGTTTGTGTCAAAAGACCCAGAATGTCCATAACAATTAGATCAAAAATGCTTCCTACTGTTATAGTTGCTATCTCTGGTCAGGCTGCTTGGGTATCTGACTTTTATTCTTTGGCATGTGTTGCAAGATTTTACATACTTATTACGTCGTCACTCATTTTTGGCCAGAAAAATCAAAGAAGAAGATTTGCTAATGTACAATGTGTACCAAGATGAGCAGATAGAATGTCGTTGTGTACGGAACGTAAAGCTTCAATTTGACATGGTCCTTGCGACAAGATAATTTGGCTCAAAAACTGGGGGCTAAGGCGTTGTCGTTGACCCAAAGCATGCATGAGAACACCATTCTTAAGAAAATAATTTTTGAACCAACGACTTATTTTCTTTTGATCAACACGTTTTTTAGGAAGCTTATTTGCATCTAGGTATCGGTATATATCTGGAAATTAAGGATCTTTCTTTTGCTCTTTAATAAGCAAAGAAGGATCGTCATCAGGGGTCGCTAGAAGAACTAGAGGAACAGAATCAAGTTTTTCCACATCAATGCCAGGAACCCCAACAATGACTGGATTACCTTGATTCAGTGGAAGAAGATATGTGGCTTTGCTACCTATCGCTGTGTCATTAACACATAAAATTGGTTTTTCAACTAAGGTTTGATTACCTTTTTTTGGAAAAGAGGGTCCAGGTCAACTTCAGCATCATCTAGAGGAGAAATCCTCGAGAGTGCATCGGCGTTCCCATTACTCTTTCCTGTTTTATACTTAATTTTGTCTAAGTTGTATTCTGTGAGTTGATATGCCCATCGTTTCAGACGTTCCAAAGTATATCTGCCAAATATAGAGATGTATTTTAACGGTGCGTGGTCTGTGGTAATTGTGAATGGATGTCCCCATAAGTATGGTTTAAAAAGTACATTTTTTTGGTTTTAATTTTAATTTAGCGTTATGAAGATGACTGAAAACTGTAGAAAAATCCCAAAGATGAGTTTCAAAAGTTTTAGAAAATACAATGATATCATCAATGTAAACCAGGCAAGATTGCCATCGGAGACCAGTAAGAACTGGCTCCATGAGCCGTTGGAATGTAGAAGGTGCATTACAAAGTCCGAAAGGAAGAACTTTAAATTCTTAAAGTCCTTTGGTTGGACTAACCAATGCTGTTTTTTCCTTATCCTCCTCCTTAATTTCTACTTGCCAGTATCCTGACAGAAGATCAAGGGTGAAGAAATATACAGCACCGCGTAGTGCATTTAAGACTTTGTTGATTCGCAGAAATGGAAAAGCGTGTTTTTTTGGTTATTTTATTTAGATCTCTATAATCAATGCACAATCGATTTGTTCCCTCTTTTTTTCTGACGATCACTATTGGACTCACATATGGGCTTTTTGATTCTTTGATGACTTCTTTATCTAACATTGTTTTGATCTCACTATAGATTTTTTTTGGCTTTCAGGGAATCTGTACCGTTTTTGACTACAGGGTGCATTATTACCAACGTCTACTTCATGGTGTAACAAGGAAGTTCTACCTGTGTCATATGGTCCTGATGGAAAACATTGCTATTAGTTCTCAAAACTTTAGCTAATTCAATTTTTTTATTCTCGGTAAGCTAATTTTTTTCAAAATTAACTTCTTTTACAGGGTCAAAATCTGCTGGTCTTTTGTGATTTGTGGTTGGTTGTGAAGAAAACAAAATAACTTCCAAATTAGGATGATCCTCTGGTCTTACAAGAACGTCGCAAACTAGCTCAGAATTCATTACATTTGCCTCTGTAATACAAAAATTTTTATGCAGTGTGATTGGCGACATAGTCAGGTTAAGTAATTGAATCAGGGCACAACCATCCCGATTCTTAGTGATAATTCTTGCTACAAACAGACCTGTCCTTAGAAAGAATGAAGAGCTGAATCAATTAGGAGATTGACATTCTCTGACATTGGGGCATTAACCTTAGCCCATAATAATTTTTTGTTTCATGCAGGAATAATAGTTGTGTCAAGAGCGATGATAGAAATATATGTGTCGGATATACCAAAGTCAGAACCATTGACATACTAGAGCCTTTAGTAAGCTCAATAAGGTCTTTTGCAAAATCAAAGGTTACACAACCCATCTGTGCGAAAACAGATGTCCTTAGCAAAAGTGGAACTGGGTTAGCGGGTTGAATAAAGACCTTTTCATCAAGACGTAGTCCACCAATTTGAAGCTGGACTTTACTGGCTGCAACTAGTCTGACTTGGTCTGATAGGGCTGTGGCTGACTCATGGCATCTTAAGAATTGAACAGTCAATAATAACATTATAGTCATACTTTCATTAAGGATGGAAATACAAGCGCCTGTGTCAAACAAAGCTCTGCCATGGTGACCTTCAATGCCTATTGTCGCTAAGCATTTGTATTATCAACAAGCGGATAATGCAGTTGGGGTTGGTTGTAAAATCTATGCTGTTGGGTTTTCAGCATTGTGCGTGTATGTCTGTTTAGAAGTTATTTGTGACTTTTGTATGTGTTTTTTATATGTAGGGTGAATAGTAGTAACCCTATGTATGTTGTTGCTAAACACATTTGAATACCAATAAGATTTGTCATGATTATTTTGAAACCACAAACCGGGACTATCTGAACACTTAAAATTAGGATTTGTAATAATGTAATCAAAAGTGACTGCTTACAGAACGGACGTGTTTCCCATTGCGCAGGAGTAATACTTGGCACGATTATACGGCTGTCATAATACAGTTGTGTGAGATCGACTACAGGTGGATTTTGTTGAACTGGTGGCGCGTCGTACAGATGTGGTGATACTGGAGCCGATATACTTCCCCCAGGTTTAAGAAATGAGGGTCTCTGCCTATCTGGTAAATCATGTTACAGTATTCCTGGTTTTGATTGTTTTTTTGGAGGCAACCTTTTGCTGTCCAAAGAAGCTCTTCTAGCTTGGGGTTGGGAGTGGTTCCTCCTGGGTCGTAGCGCATTGGGTGGCCGATCCTCATCTGGATGAGGATATGAACTAGGTAATGGTTGAGGAACTGTAATTGGTATTTTTGTACTAACAATTTGTTTCCATACATCTTTACCTTTTAATTGCTTTTCTAAAGGAGATTTTGAACTCTTCGTTTTGGTTTTAGACTTAGTTTTGGTTGAAACTTTATCTCCGGAATGATGACGTTTACGATTGACAGAGGTTACA
Source organism: Microlaimidae sp. YZB2_3 (assembly GCA_030248175.1). Lineage (NCBI taxonomy): Eukaryota > Metazoa > Nematoda > Chromadorea > Desmodorida > Microlaimidae > Microlaimidae sp. YZB2_3. The sequence goes on along the minus strand of JASAMX010003794.1, from coordinate 37,714 downwards.
GGTTGGTGAGAAGACACTGTGGTTCTTGACGATCGCATAGCTAACATTCCCTGTGAAGCAACTTTGTAACCTAATGCACCTCTCTTAGATCTGATTTTTGTTTGTGTAACGGAAGTGGGGGATGCGTCTGCCTGTGCCCTTTCCCTAGCCGATGAACGACCCATCCTTGCTGTTAAACCACCTCTAACAGATGGGGTAACAGTGGACAAAATCACGCTCCTGCCGAGATTATGCCACCATTCAGACAAATACCTTGTTTTACTTTTTTGTCTTGGTCCAGTTACAATCTAGCTAGTGCTTTTATTTGTTTGGCTTTATTAGGATCTTGTTGTGCAACTGTTTTGAGTAACCCTGGTGGTGCTAGCTGTGTTAATTGGTGTCGTAAATTTTGTATAAATGGATTAGTTTGAATTGTATTTTGTCTAATAGTACTTGTAACTTGATTAAGTATGCTATAAGTGGATGATGTCTGCAATAAAGGGCTTCCAAATGGATCTGTCGTCGGAGGCTGAACAACTCCTGAAAGAAAAGAAGGAATAGGCAGCCTAGGCTGATTTGATGAAAGCGGAGTACGGTGTAACATTGGTGCAGGCGGAGTTATCTTTATGGAGTTATCTATATAGTCCCTTATCTTATGCTTGGTTTTACTAACATGATCTTGCGTATTTTATTTTTCATCAACATCAAATGGTTCATCCCTTGTTATGACTACAGAGGATGCTGGTTGTGTGGCGGATTGGTCTATGCTAGCTCGCTCTTTTATCTTTGATTTGTTTCAAGAGGTCGGGAAGGTCCTGACTACCGTAATACCTGGTATTATTGGGGTTTGGAACTCGATTTGTTATTCCTAAAGAGGAAGCTTCACGCAAAACTTGTTGTTCATAATTATCTATAGTTATGTTTATTATTGTATTTAAGCTTATTCCCTAAAATCTTTGTTCCTGAGCGCTGGAACCTAATGCACAAGGGGGGGAAACAGGATGATGTTGGGTTTCTCGCGTTTCTTGGTCCATCCAAGTTCTACCTGCCAATTTCGTCGGTATTTCAGGGTTTACTGTCAACCCATGTGGTTGTTGAGCTCCAGCGGTTAAATGAGTGAAACGATCTCAATCGGTAGATTGAGATCGTTTCACTTGCCGACTTTGTTCCTTTTCTTTTTCCTGTTTCTTAAGCAATTCTTCAGTTTTACGTTTTTTCTCAATCGACTTTTTTCCTTTTGCATCTGTTCTTCTGCTATTTGTCGATGAGTTTTCCTACCTGGCGAGCGTGTTTGTTAATGAGTTTTCCTACCTCCCTGTGGTATATTGTTGTCTTTTTGTTGTGGAAATATACCATATACAGATCGTCTGGCGGAGCTGCAATATGACTGCGTCGTGTAGTTTGTCTGAAAGAACGTGGGGTCACAGTTTGTAGTAAGGACATCGTTCTTTTGGATGATAGTGAGGGTTTACATAGAGCATCATTTCGTCTTGGATAGAAATGTGGCTTTCTGTAGGATCTCTTTCCCAATGACGCCATTCTTGGTCGGTTTGATTTGAAAACTCCCTCATCCTAGGTTCCAGTCCATTGGTTGGAATGTAATGCTTGCGCGCTACTGCTCGTCGTTACATCCTAGGGCCTGTAGTTACTAGTGGTTTTTTTGTTGGGGGGTTTTTTTTTGGGTTTGTGTTTTTTTTTTTTGGGTTTTTGGGGTGTTTTTTTTTGATATTTGGCGGTTTTTGGTTCGTTTTCTTTTTTGTTTTTTTTTTTTTTTTTGTTTTTTGGTTTGTTGGTTGTTTTTTTTTTTGATTCTTTTGCTTTTTTTTTTTGTGGTCGGTGAGGGTTTGTTGTGAGTGGAAAGAAAGTCCTCCGTTCTTTTTCTTTTAAAATAAGGTAACTTTTCCTTTCCAGTGAGTAGGCATACAAATGACATTTGGACGTTCAATATCACAAACGCAAATGGAGACTACTATGAGATAAAGTGCATTGCGATTTGTGCGTGTCTCAGGCGCAAAGTGAACATGTTTGCGTTTATAACGACATCCAACCAATTGTAAATGTTGACTACCGTCTTCATGGTGAAGAATAGCATGTCGGCGGTTTTCAAACTGAGGAGCATTTATCTTCCACAAACTAGGGTTAAGGTCCGGTACAAGTGGGGGTACTAATCGTCAGATTTCATCTTTTGTGCAACCTAGCTTTCTTAGTTGTTGCTGTTCTTCCCATTGCCTTTTCTGAGCTTTTAGTAAATTGACATTGAGGCGAGGTTGGCTAGACTGATTTACTCTTGCTTCTGGTAACGGTTGGGGACTTTTTGGTCTTTCTAGAATGGAATTGCCCCTTGCAAAATTCCATGCCCACATATTTAGATCGCATTCATGTTATTCATATCGGAAACGGCTGTACCTATGCTTACGCTTTTTGTAATCTTTGCGTTTTCTCATCAATTCCAGCGGAAGGTCAGCAAAATGACTAGAACCTGTGGAACATTCGCTTTTGCTTCGGTCCACTTCTTGAGGTGGAGAAGGAATATGAGCAGTGTGTGCGGGCATAGGATAAACCCAGGGGGGGACAAACTTGCTTATATACTGATTTTATGTGCCGTGCCAGAGCCCGTAATTACTAGGAGTCCTATTCGCTTAGTTCCACTATAAAATTGCTCTAAAGTGGCACTTTTATGTCTTGTTGAATTTACTAACCCCACTAAAACGATCGTGCACTATCTATTCAGAGATATTTGCTTAGGGCGGTAGAGACCGCCCTAAGACGAGCACTATAGAAAAACTATAGATAAAAATACAATATTTGAGCTAAAGTTAAAATCCTTCAGGCTGAAATTAAGGGCGTAACCGCTCGCCGTCAGGAAGAAAAGAACAATAAACGCGCGAAAAAAATGGGGAGATGGTTTTTTGTGTGCGTTTTTTTGTTTTTTTGGGGTTTTTTCCGTGTTCGCCTTGTTTTTCGCATGTGGTTTTTTGTTTTTTCCTGTTTAGGTTTTCCTCCTTTTCCCATAATTCCCCTTTATTTTTTCATTTTTGCAAGTTTTTTATTTATATGTTCAAATAAGGTTTTAACACATATGCAATGATAAAAAACAAAGCATATTAATTTTAATAAATATTAGAAAATCATATTTTTATTATAGATTTGCTTTTTTTATGTAATTCTTAAAATTTATACTTTGTAGTGCAAAAATGATATTTAATTATTTTTGTAATGTGACAGTAAAAAGCCGCCATTTTGAAGACGCGCGGTTTGCCTGAATCTTTAATATTGATTTTTTAGAGCGCATAGTGGTTCTCATAGTGGCTCAGCAAGTGGCACTATAGAGAGAAAATTGCCTAAGTTTCAAAATACTTTAAAATCAATATAAAGTGTTTTTTAGTGGTCTTATAAATTGTAGAATACTTTATTGAATTAAACAGTATGTTTTGCAAACATTTGATTGGTTTTTTTAATGTAATTAGTCCATTCCAAAACTTTAAATGTCTTTATTTTTTTGGAAGCAAACATAGTGCAACTTATAGTGGTACACTAATGCCACTATCTATAGGGGTACTTATAGTGTGTCTAGTAAATTGAGTTTCATATTGTCACTTTAACTTACACTATCGGTAGGGCGCCTATGCGGCATAGTGCAACTATGTACATAGGGTGTCTAGTAAATATGGGCTCATCTTTAAACGTAGCTCAGCTGTAGCTCAGCCCAGGTTTATGCTAGAGAAAAACTTTTTATATGAAAATGGCAGCAAATTTTCTAGATTTTTTGATGAAATAAAAATTTTTTGCCGAATTTTGGAAAAAATAAGGGTTAAACTACGTGTGCGTCAGTCTGAACCAGCTAAAAAAAGTGGGTATTGAAAAATGCCAAATAAAAAAGGTGGGTGAGTTATTTTAAACTTGTAAATAGATATAATTCATGCCAAAGACCCACTTTGTCCCCATATGTCACGTTTTTGGAAGTCCGAGGACGTTTTTTGGACTTTTTGAAGAGCTCAATTTTAGGAATTTTAAAAACGGAAAAATTGAGATATTTGAGTATGGATTCGTGTTTCATTTGTTGATCGACCATGTAAGAGTTGGATGGCCGGTAATAGTTAGATTTAACGAGAAAAGTCAGGGCTACCCGCCAATACTAATTTTGTTTGCCATAAATAACCCCTAGCCACTTTTACAGCTTACCCAAAGTAGCCAAAAAATGGGTCAATTTTTGCATATTTTCAAGCAATAATTTGAAAAACACAAAAACACAGAAAAACTGGTGCAACGCAATTTTGTAGTGCCCCCCGTGGTAGGGAGGCCGTACTAAGGTTTTTAGCACATCCATAAAAGAAATTTTTTGAGAAATTCAAATTTTACAAATTTTGCATTTTTTTGTAAAATTTTCAAAAAATTACAAGATTGAACTTATCATAAATCAATCAAAATTCGAACTACGGCTCTGAAATTTGGGCTGAACACCCTAATCGCACTGTACTTTCTGAAAATGGGGTCAGTTTTTTATCCGTAAAGTAGAAGTTTTGAGTTAGTCACACCCAATCTTTCATACAAAATTTTACCATTTTAGCACCTCAAATACTTAAACGCCACTGTCCCAGGGGCTTTAAAAAAATATTGCCCCTATTTGTACGATGTGCCCCTGACGGTTTGCAAACGTTTGAAACCTCCAACGCCAAGAAATAAACTTTTCTTGATCAATAGGAAAAGTGCCGCGCAACACCCACTATTTTTGTTTCTCAAAACCCACTTTTGGCCCAAAATCGTAATTTTTGTTTCTCACCAAAACCCATCAAAACTTTGCACAAAACACGTAGCGGTTAGTTTTTGAAATTTTTGGGTGTTTTGCGATCATTTTAAGCTTTCAAACAGTTCCGAGGACCAAATATAGCCCTATTTATACAGCTTTAATGTCTGGTTAAAAATCGCATATTTTCACAAAAAAACTTGAAAACAAAGATGACTCATTAATTCAGGGGAAACAGCGGTGGGAATGGAAATATATAAATATTTTTAAACCTTCTGTTCCTAATTTACTAAAAAACCCCACAAAACAATCGATTTGCTTCTTCAAGATCTAAAAATGGCCACAAAAAGAATGAAAAATGGTTAAGTCAGAGAAAATCGACAAAAAAAAACGTTAAAATCTGTCAGCTACATAGACTTTTTTGGTAATTTGTGATTTTTTTTAAAAATGTTGTTTATTTGATACCCCCGAAAGGTTATCCGTTCAATTCACCCTTTTATCAAACAACATTTCTGTCAAAAATTGCCTGACTTTTCACTTAAATTTAAACAAAACCTCTTCCCACTTCTTGTTTCAGGCCTATCTCCTTACTTCCGCATCCAATTCACACATTCTGCGCACCGCTGGAACCGCAACTGTTGTGACAAAAAAAACTACTGTTCAGATTTTTAATTTTTGGCGCCCTGCCAAATTGACAGCGGGACAAATTTGCCATACCAAATCCACCGCAGTCACGCACGCACCGCTCCTCGCTCAATCTGCTCTTAGCCCTATCTCCTTACTGCCGCATCAAATTCACACATTCTGCACACCGCTTGAACCGCAACAGTTGCGGCAAAAAAACTACCGTTCAGATTTTTGATTTTTGGCACCCTTCCATTTTGACAGCGGGACAAATTTGCGATACCAAATCCACCGCAGTCACGCACGCACTGCTCCTTGCCCAATCTGCTCTTAGCCCTATCTCCTTACTGCCGCATCCAATTTACACATTCTGCACAACGCTGGAACCGCAACAGTTGCGGCAAAAAAACTACCGTTCAGATTTTTGATTTTTGGCACCCTGCCAGTGTTCCAAGGATACGAATTCGGTTAAAATTGATGTCCCAGTTGTATAGTAAACGTATGGTCTACACACTAGCAGTTATTGAGGGGTTGCCCACGACACGCTCCCGCCGACTCGCTCCCGGCCGACTCGCTCCCAGCCCAACTCGCTCCCAGCCCAACTCGCTCCCAGCCCAACTCGCTCCCAGCCCAACTCGCTCCCAGCCCGACTCGCTCCCAGCCCAACTCGCTCCCAGCCCGACTCGCTCCCAGTCCGACTCGCTCCCAGCCCGTCTCGCTCCCAGCCCGACTCGCTCTCAGCCCAACTCGCTCCCAGCCCGAACTCGCTCCCAGCCCAACTCGCTCCCAGCCCGACTCGCTCCCAGCCCAACTCGCTCCCAGCCCAACTCGCTCCCAGCCCGACTCGCTCCCAGCCCAACTCGCTCCCAGCCCAACTCGCTCCCAGCCCAACTCGCTCCCAGCCCAACTCGCTCCCAGCCCGACTCGCTCCCAGCCCAACTCGCTCCCAGCCCGACTCGCTCCCAGCCCGACTCGCTCCCAGCCCAACTCGCTCCCAGCCCGACTCGCTCCCGGCTAAAACTGTAAACGCATTTTTATAACAGATTATTAGTTTAAACTCGAATGCCATCAGGAAGCGTCATTACTTAAACACTGATTGTTGTTGGATTAATGCCAGCGGTTTATTTTAAATTTATTTCCAAATTATTGAAATGGTTAAAATAAAAATAATAAGAATACCGTGCGTATTTCTGTTATTGTTTTTTTTTATTTTCTTTATAATTTTTCTGCGTGCCGTGCGGCTGGCACGACCACTCTGTCGCTTCTACAGTGCCGTTGGGTTTAGTAAAAAATGTACATATTACACAAAATTATATAACAAAAGGAAGATGGATTTGATGCAATGCGTGATGCAGTGTATTATTAGACATTATTATGCTTTATCGCACAGTAAAGATGCGTAGAAAAATTTTTAATCGGTTGAGTGTAGAAAAAAACAATTTGGGGCCAGATTCTCTGTTGGTTTGCGATAGTGTGTTTTTATCGCAAACAGTATGTGTTTTCATCACCAGAACTACATAAATTGGCAAAAATATACATCAAAAATATATAAAAAATCCAACAGAATACCGCAATTTAACTTATAAACACTAAACATATTAGCGTTTCACGAACGATTTTTATGTTTCGGTAAGTTTTACAAAAATGAAACGACCGCTCCCACGAAACCCGGCCATACAATCGACTGATTGTACTAAACTCAACGCATGAACAAAGTATAGCAAGGCTCCCGGCACCAACGACCGCACAGTACATGCTGGGTGCGGTCGTTCGTGTCGGGAACCCCGCTATACTTTGTTCGTGCGTCGAGTTTGGTGCAATCAGTCGATAGAAAACTATTTTAAGTAGGCTGGCCTACTTAAAATACTTTACTTTAAGGCCTAACTCATATTTACATACGAATTTTACATAGACTCAGTTAGGGTTTTCTTTCTTTACTGTGTGGTGGGTAGAATTAAAAAAAGGGTGAGCTACATAATCAGTTACAATTCAGAAGATATGGGGTTGTTATGTATATAGTTGTGTTGTTTTTCAAAAATCTAACTAGTTTTTTTAAATTTTGAGTAGCTTTTCAGTGCGGCTGCTATAAACCATTGATTTTTATATTCTCAAAAGTAAAAGTCTTATTTAGTTAACGCTGCTTCCTTCCTTGTTTGTTGAAAGTGTTTTTTCAATGTCCGGAAAAAAATCGACGGCAATAATTCCGCGACCTAATGATGTGATCATTTGGTCGAAGCAACAATAAGTTTGACGGGCAAAATTAGTTTGGGCGCTTAACTTTAGGCTTAGGCTAAGGTTTAGGCTTAGGCTTAGGCTTGGGCTCAGGCTTAGGCTTAAGCTTAGGCTTTAAAAATTAGCATCAATGTTTTATTTTAGCATAATATTCACATTAGTACTTGAAAATTCTAGATTTTGTGCCCGTCGACCTTTATCGTTGCGTCGACCAAATGGTCACATCACCAAAGTCTTTAAATAATTATGTCAAAACCTTAAAAAAAACAAGTATTAATAACCTATATTTTTTGTTAAATTTTTATTTTTGGCTTAAAAACCGTCAAAAAAAGTAAAACAAGCAAAAAAAATTCTTTATAAATACGGTAGTACGATGATATTTAAAAACAGTGGAAAACAGCAGGTTTTTTCACCTAAATTTTAAGGTGGCCGAAATTAACGGAATCTTAAAATGCGCATTTAGTTAAACGCGTTGCAAAGTGATTTTGAAGAAAATATCAAAATATGAAAATTAACAACTTTGAGCCTTAAATAGAAGATATTTTAAGGTTATATTGTGCTTCGTTCTAAATTTGATGCAGTTTAAGCACAAAGCAAAAATTAAGAAAATCACAAAAAATTCACTTTTTGTATGAAAATGTTGATAATGTAGAATAAAAAAAATAAAAAAATAAAATTTGAAAACGGAAAAAATTAAGTTATATGTACCTAGAACAATACCTAAGGATAAATTTGAAACCTTTAAAAATTTTTATTGTTCAGTTTGGCAATAGTTACAGCCAGTTTCTTCTAGGTGGCCGAAGTTAATGGCTCGCGCCTTAATTTCGACCACTATAAAATCAAAACTTTAAACCTCCACTGATCTTTAAGCGTAACAAAAATTTTAAACAAAACTGGAATAACAAAAATAGCTATCGTTTGATTTTTAGACCAAATTTTGGAAAAACCAGAAAAAACTTATCCAAAAAAATAAAAAAAAGTGGCCGAAATTAAGTCAGTTACCCTACTTGATGATTTGATATTTTTCTTGATGACTTCGTATTTTTTAACCCGTTGTGTGTATATCTTTTATTTTTTTATGCCACTCTCGAGTGTGCGGTGTGTCAGAATTTGGCCCCTGTTGATTATGAAAACTCTTTTCGTGTGACCGCCCAGTTACTTCAGTATAAATATAATGTATAATAATATATAATATACAAGAATATACAAGAATATATAATAAATAATCTCTATTATATATTTTTAACAATATACATTATTTCACAGTGTATATATTATTATAATATATATTATATTTATATACATAAATAAAATTGTACATATTTTAAGTGAAATCCCGGTTATATTAGCAAGAACATGACACTACACGTTAAAAGATTTTGCAGGAAAACGCCGTATTTACGCCAAAACCGTAATTATGTACTTTAAACAATGACCATATTTTCAACGTTCATGTTCGTAATTTTGACATTTGTAAATTGAGCACACAAATAAAATTTAAGCACACAAATTTAAATACAGTTTGCGCCCTACCAATCAAAATAATTTGAATTAATTTCGGATTTATATTTTATTTTTCAAGTGCGATCGTGGCGCGGCGGCGCCGATTTTGTTTTTATAATATAGCACATAACCGCAAAATAAAATATTAACGTATGATGAAGTTATTCATCTTTATAACAGAACATGCTATGCCCTGTTCGTTGATGTAATTTATTTTAATGTGCACAGCGTAAAAAATGTAATCGCATCGCTTGTGAAAAGGGTATATAACTCGGTGGCTATGTGAATAAACAGGAAAAAAAACATTGCAGGTCGAATTTTTCTTTCTTTCTGAGTGTCTTATTCAATGAATAGTGAGTGTTTAGTTCCCTGTTTTTCACATGGTCACGGAGTTTTACATTACTGTCTTACCTTTATGAGAGAAGAAAAATATTATTTACCTTTTATTGTGCGAATTAAAACTGAAATTGAAGTGGCTTACGTCCAGTTTCGTTTTTATATGCGTTTTTCGACAAACTCAAAAATGCGTTTACAGTTTTAAACGGGAGCGGGCTGGGAGCGAGTCGGGCTGGGAGCGAGTTGGGCTGGGAGCGAGTCGGGCTGGGAGCGAGTCGGGCTGGGAGCGAGTTGGGCTGGGAGCGAGTTGGGCTGGGAGCGAGTTGGGCTGGGAGCGAGTCGGGCTGGGAGCGAGTTGGGCTGGGAGCGAGTCGGGCTGGGAGCGAGTTGGGCTGGGAGCGAGTCGGGCTGGGAGCGAGTTGGGCTGGGAGCGAGTCGGGCTGGGAGCGAGTTGGGCTGGGAGCGAGTCGGGCTGGGAGCGAGTTGGGCTGGGAGCGAGTTGGGCTGGGAGCGAGTCGGCCGGGAGCGAGTCGGCGGGAGCGAGTCGGGCCATACCGGTTATTGAGACAGTGTATTGTATTGTATTTTATTTCGTCTAAGCAGGGACACAAACTGCGTTGTCACTGTAAGTGTAAATTAAATACATTGTCTTGTTGAACCGTCGTGTCGTACCCGGTACCCTTCTCATTCTTAGGACTGTCGTTTCCTACTTTTTTTCTCTCGGTACCGACGTGTCGCAGGACCGTCGTGTTGTAGGACCGTCATGTTTCGTTCTTTTTTTCTATAAATAGAGTCTTCTATATTTGTGAAATATTTTTATTAAAAAATTGTCCCTTGAACAAATGTATATTCAGACCTGTGCACAGTCTGGAAATGCCCCCCCCCCCGTTTTATTAGAGGATTTGTCCTCCCCCCGTCCAAAACTGAAAAAGTACCCAAAAGTTATGGTACCAATTTTGACCTATAATGACGCCATCATCACAAAATTTTTGCAGTTTTTAGCGTATTTCAATACATTTTAAGACATTATGGACCTATTTTTACCTTAATTTCACTTTTTTGCCCTTTTTTTCCATTCTCCCTTCTTTTTTTCTTTTTTTCTTTTCTTTTCGTTCGCCTCTGCTTGCACCCCTCGTTTTATTGTCCGTCCCCGTTTCAAAAAAATTGCCCCCAGTGCCCGCCCCCCGTTTTGGAATTTGCCTCCCTCCCAGTAAAAGCTCGCCCGGGGGGCAGTGCTCAGGTCTGTATATTTATATAAAAATTATGTTGCCGAAGCAAGAGGAGTTTCCAGGACAGGGCAGTAATAAAAATTCGGCGCCCCTGAACAAACTCTCTTAGCCTTGTTTGCACTTTTTTACTAAAACATTTGCATATTTTACAAAAACGTGACTTTCTAATGGGACAAGAAACTTGTTTGTAAATTTTACAAACTGTTCTGAAAAAATTGAAAAAAATTGTCTGCAGAAGGAATCGAAACCTAGACCTTGAATGTGCGAGTCCCAAACTCTAACCACTAGGCCAAACCGACAACTGGAATATATGAGAAAAAGAGGCTTTATAAACAAAAGTGTTTTTCGTAAAAGTTTACAAACAACATTGTAATTTTTACCAACACTGATTTATTTGTACATGACTTTTCGCAAACAAAATTAAGAGAGAACTGACAAAAATTTATAATGATATTCAAAAAGTGCATAATTCATGAATAAAATAGTTGAAAAATATTTTTGTACCAATCAAAATGCTTTTTTACATTAACTTAGCAGAACAATTTAAAAAACAGCATCTAGATTTATAGTTAAATTCTAATTAAGACAGGTACTTTTCGTAAGACAGCCTATTTTGTCCTCCAAAACACTTATTGTTAGAACATTAATTTTAAAAATTAATCGCAGTATTTTAAACTGTACTCAAATCAATTAAGTTTTTTTACAGTTAATTAAATAATAGGTAATTTAATTGATTATCAAAATTAGTGATTAAAACCTCACCAAAAAAGAAACTTACAATTATCATGGGTTTAGGAGGGAGCGCCACGGGGCGATTTAGCCCCGCGGCGCTGCGCCAACCATTATTAGAGAACGTGGGTAAATTTTGAAATTCAGAACTTTTTTCTTCTTTTTCTTTTTTTCTTTTTCTTTTTTCTTTTTTTCTTTTTCTTTTTCTTTTTCTTTTTCTCCTTCTTCTTCTTCTTCTTCTTCTTTTTCTCCTTCTTCTTCTTCTTCTTCTTCTCCTTCTTCTTCTTCTTCTTTTTTTCTTTTCTTTCTTCTTCTTCTTCTTTCTTCTTTCCTTCTTCTTCTTCTTCTTCTTCTTCTTCTTCTTCTTCTTCTTCTTCTTCTTCTTTTCTTCTTCTTCTTCTTCTTTTCTTCTTCTGCTTCTTCTTCTTCTTCTTCTTCTTCTTCTTCTTCTTCTTCTTCTTCTGCTTCTTCTTCTTCTTCTTCTTCTTTTCTTCTTCTTCTTCTTCTTTTTCTTCTTCTTTTTCTTCTTCTTTTTCTTCTTCTTCTTCTTCTTCTTCTTCTTCTTCTTCTTCTTCTTCTTCTTTTTCTTCTTCTTCCTCTTCTTCTTCTTATTTTCCTTCTTCTTTCTTTCTTCTTCTTCTTCTTCTTCCTCTTTTTCTTCTTTTTCTTCTTTTTCTTCTTCTTCTTCTTCTTCTTCTTCTTTCTTCTTCTTCTTCTTCCTTCTTCTTCTTCTTTCTTTCTTTCTTCTTTCTTTCTTTCTTTCTTTCTTTCTTCTTCTTTCTTCTTTCTTCTTCTTTCTTCTTTCTTTTCTTCTTTCTTTCTTTCTTTCTTTCTTTCTTCTTTCTTTCTTTCTTTCTTTCTTTCTTTCTTTCTTTCTTTCTTTCTTTCTTTCTTTCTCTCTCTCTCTCTTCTCTTCTTTCTCTCTTTCTTCTTCTTCTTCTTCTTCTTCTTCTTTTCTTCTTCTTCAAAAATTATTATTATTATTATTATTATTATTATTATTATTATTATTATTATTATTATTATTATTATTATTATTATTATTATTATCATTTTTATTATTGTTATTATTATTATTATTATTATTATTATTATTATTATTATTATTATTATTATTATTATTATTATTATTATTATTATTATTATTATTATTATTATTATTATTATGATAAAATGAAAATAGTCTGATAAAATGAAATTTAAAAAAATCATACTCACAGCAATCTTTTACAAGCGTGCAATCGCCACTTTTTCAAATTTATAGTTGTTTCCTACACATATAAAAATATAGCCTTCTAATTGAAAAAGTGGCGATTTCGCGCTAGTCAAAGATTGCTGTGAGTATGATTTTTTCAATTGTCATTTTATCAAACTAAAAAAATGCAACAGTGTTTTTGATTAGATCAATGTATACACAAATCATTATCATATGGTAGAAATTTTTATTCAGTGAGCAGCTGGCCAAACCGAATGCAAATTTCCTATAGTCCACATAATGTCATCTGAGACTAACATCTTTTCTGTCTAAACGTAGAATGTTTAGGCGTATTACGCCCGGGGGAAAATCACCCCTTTTTCCTGCTCTATTCTTAGAGCATTTTTCAAGGCTAGTTTAATATTTAGAAATTTATAAAAGCTTTTTTAATGAATTAGCAGATTTATATAAAACATTATTGTTCTGAATGTTAAAAGAATAGTATTATCACGCAATTCCAAGCATTGTATTTGAAGCGCGATAACAATAACCTTTTCAACTTCGTGAAATTTTATTTAAAAGCTAAAAAGGTTATGTTAAGTTGTTTTTGTAAGTATTTCAGGTTTCAGGCTCATGAATAAACCCTATATTTACATCTTCTTAGTTCCACACAACAATAAATAAGGATTCAACATTGAAATCGCGATATTTCAGAAGTTTACGCACTGCCGTCCGATAAATATCCACAATTGTCACCATGATAAAAAAACTATACAATATATTTTTTTATGTTTTTTACTGGCAAAACCAACTTTTAAAAGTTCCCTTTGTCAAACTTCTAAAAATAGCTAATTTTCTTATTGGTTTAAAACTTACTGAGATACTGCTGTTTAAAAATTTTGAAGCCATACAAAACCCAAGTTTTTACCATTAAAACGCCACTTTAATACCAAAATATACATTAACTAATTTATGGGGCAAAATTACGCCATTTTAGAAACATTGATGGGTCCAAATAGTTTGACTGTCTCAAAATTTTTAAAATTACATGTAACTATTTATTTGATTAGTGAATTGTTCTAAAAAAATTATCTAGTACAAACTTTAGTGCAAAATAATTAGGTTTTTTGTGGTAAAAGTTGTAGGTTTTGTGGTGTGTTTTTTTTACTATTAAACAGGAGTGGCAGTAAAAATCAATAAAAAAAAACTTTTTTAAAATTTTTTCCGATGCTCCTAAAGGTTCCGGCCATTACTTTGTTACACTTATTAGTTTCTCTCATACTTAATTAACAGGTTTTTTTACCTAACTTGATAAACTTATAAAAACATTACTGTACGAATTGGTAATTTAACTAGTGCAGTATGAAATTCCACCGTGATTGAGTTGACTATATTTTATTTTTGATTTGTTTTTTTTTCTTCTTTTTTTAAACCTTTTTATAGCTATAATTTAAAATTTGATGAAGTGTTATAAATTACTGGACCGTAAGATTGCAGATAATGCATAATTGAGTTGATATGGAAACGTTTATAAAGAGCAATTTGGGTCTTAACCTTTTTGTAGGCGACGTAAGCTTTATAGCAAGAAAATAAAAGAAGCATATTCAGTTAAATTTTAAGGTGTGTTATTGTTTAAGAAGCTTCTATGTTTTGAATGTTGTCTTTTTCTTCAAATACTTTTTTTCTAATATTAGATGGCTATATTATTTCAAGTTTAAATTCATTAAGCCATAATTAAGCTTAAATTATATTTTTATGAGAATTAAAGAAAAATTATTCTAAGCTATCCAGAAATATATAAAACCAAAAATATTCTTAACCAGAAATATTTTTATTTTAAACGAAATGCAATTTTTGACTCATTTTCCGTTCATAAAGAATATTTAAGTGACAAATGTCACCGAACACTGAGTTATTTGCCTTCATGGCACTACAAGTGATCGCGGAAGGACTGAAGTGTCAGGTGTGTTCCCATTCTTATCTGGATATGGACCGGTCTTTTGATCTCACCTGCGTGCGAAAAGCCGATTTGAAAACCACTAAGCAATGCGCTCATTTCGAAAAATACTGCAAGGTACAAACATTTTGTTTTTAAATTAACACTTTCTGATTATTACTACGTCTTGGACCAAGAAAATAAATCGACGTTACTATGGCAAAAAACTACAGTATCATTTTTTAGACGTATTCTGGTTCGTTCTGCCGTAGTAACGACGAAATGTTAAACGAAAAAATTCTAAACATGAATTAGTACCCTTAATTGCATCACCAATGATTAAAGGGTTTAACCCGTTCCCGTGATTACCTTTTCCTCGGCTACAAGCATGAAACCTTCGTATGACCTATGTCGTACTTCCGTCATACATAATTTTTTTGCGCGAATAGTGCCAGCAGTGAGCTGGCAAATTAAAATGCTTAAAGCTGTACGGTAGCAATTTGCAAATTTTTCTTACGGGTAAAGTGTATTACGTAGGATATTTCATGTTGCAAAAATTTGCATATTGCTCCCGTTCAGGATTAAGCATTTCAATTTGCTCGCGCACAAAAAATTATGTATGACGGAAATACGACCAAGGTCATGCGTACAGTTTACCACGGTAAGGTTTACGTACGACATTTGTTATACAAAAATACCACCATCGTGAGACGAAGGTTTCACGGTTGTAACGGGAAAAAAGCCATCACGGGAACGAGTTAAGAAACAACACGTTTTTGTGATTGCCTTTTCCCTGGTTAAAACCATGAAAACTTCATATCACCGCAATCAAATCTTCGTTTCACTGTGGTCGCATCTTCTTCTAACCATTGTGGCGTGCAAACTTTACTGCGGTGAACTCGAGGTATTACCTAGGTCGTACTTAATACACTGTATTCGTGAATAAAATTTGAATATTGCTATTGTACAGCTTTAACTATTTCAATTAGCGCGTTCACTGTGCAAAAATTACGCACAAAATATTGGATACGACCTATCTACGACCTAGGTGATACATTGAGTTTAGTGCGGTGAAATAGACGTACACAATGGTTAGACAAGGATACCACCACTGTGAAACGAAAGCTTCATTGCGGTAATACAAAGGTTTCACGGTGGTAACCGGCGAAAAGCGAAAAGGTAATCACGGGAACGGGTTAAATATGGGACAGAACGATTGTGCGGTGCTCAATGTGATTAAAACGAAACACCTCAAAACTATTTTGTACGTTTCATATCTTTGAAAATTTAGAGTACACTTTCACCGTTACGGTTTGCGGTTGATTCTAAACAAAACAGAAGCTTTTTTCTATAATTTATAATAAAGACATAAAACACAATATTTGGACAGTTTTTAAGAAACGTGTCTTGTGAATTACACAATTTTTTTAAAATTTCTAAAACGGCTTAAGATCGCCTAAGCTTAAACTGTTTTTTTATTCTTGGGTTTTGTACGAAGTTTAAGCTATGAATCAGGACGCCATTTGGTATAGTATTATTTATAAAATTTAGTACCACGGTTTTTTTTATAATTGAAAAAACACAAGTGGTTTGGGTATTTATTCAAAGGCTAACGCGTTTAAGAGGAATCCACCCTCCTCTTCAGGGGCTTATTTCATAAAGATTTTTCTAATTGTAAATTAATAAACGCATTTAATTTCTTCTTATTTTATTAATTAAAAAATACATACGTAATTGTGGAATTTACGGAATTTACAGGCATGTAATTTTTTTAAATTCTAAACGCAATTTTATTAATATACTTTATAATTAAAAATACAAAAGAAAAATATGCGTTTATTAATTTACAGTTGTAAATTAATTACAAGCAATTTTTATGAAATAGGCCCCTGAGCAGAAATAAAACAATGAAAATTTAGTATTTTTATCAAAAAACACAAATCACATATTCGAACCACGGCTTTTTCAGATTATTCCTAATCTTGAATGTTATTGATTAAGTTGGGATTGTGGCTTATGATTTTTGAAAGAAAAACGGATTAACCTAACATATCCAAAAGTTGTCTCGCCATTTGGTGTAGTATTATTAAAAAAATTAGCACCACGATTTTTGTATAATTGTAAAAACACAAGTGGTGTAGATATTTATTCAACTGCTAACGCGTTTCAAGGTTAAAAAAACTTTTTGGGGCAATAAAAAAACTATTAGGTTCAAAAAATTCCTCACTGGCTTAAACCGCAGTTCTATACTGTTTTAAAATTACTTTTGGCTGGTGAAACGACACCCTTTTGCATCCTAATTTTAAACAGAACTCGGTGCTAGATCACTTTCCGGCTGGTAACACCACACTTTTTTGTATTCTACAATTTAAAGAGTTTCTTTGTTTAAAACGATCCAATACCGGTTATACCCAATCCTATACTAGTGTATTCATACGTTTTGCCTGGTGAAATTGCACCTATTTATATTCTAAATGTGTCCTATATTTAAATTTAGACAATAATCTTGCTGATATATAAGATAAATTTCCTTTTGTTAAAACACAGTTTTGTATTCTAAATTTCACCGTTAGGTGCAAGGAGTTTTTATAATTAATTCATTATGCCGGTGTAACTTTACCGTTTGGGCTGGTTAAACCAAACTTTTTTTTATATTTTAAATTTAGACAGAAGTCCTGCTGGTACAATTTCAATTTCCTTCTGTTAAGGTACTTTTTGTATTCTAAATTTGAACGTTATGTGCCAGGAGTTTTTTTATATTCGAATAATATTATGTCGATTTAACTTTACAGTTTCGGCTGGTGAAACGAGACTTTTTCATATTCGAAATTTAGACAGAAGTCCTGCTGGTACAAGGTCAGTTTCGGGCGGTGAAAAGGGACTGTAGCAAAACCTGCTCCCGCCAGTGTCAGAGCCAGGGCTACGGGATCACCTTCCTCACATGTTACGACTGCTGCAGTGCTCCCGACTTCTGCAACGATAAAACCGGCCCGGACTACTATTTCGATTTGAGCAAAACAGCATCTTCAGCCTATATTAGACATTTTTTCGGTGTAATTTTACCGCTTAAAAGTTTATACATCGTGTCTCACTTTGTGTAGTAAAAGCGCGAAATTATATCAGAATACAAAAAAACTCGGTGTTTATTTAGTAGTTGTTAGGGAGACGTTTTCCCGTCATAAATTTACTGCTGAAAAATTAATAAGTGAAAGCTTATGCAACACGGGATCGCAATCAAAAATACTATAAAAAACAATCGTTTTCAATTAGAGGAGGTAGAAAGAGACAAACGTTTTTATTTGGATTTTTATGATTTTTGTAAAAAATATTACACTGTACCTATAAGCATTGTAATTGTTTTTTTTTTTCAAAATATCTTTAACGGTTCAAAAAATATTATGACTTTTCATTCGAAAGTGTCCAGAAAAGGTATTTTTAGGGCATTCTGTGCTTGAACATTGTTTTTATTTTATTACTGTTGCTTTTAACTTCGTTTTGAATAGAATAGTTTAGAGTATTGTTTATTGCACAAGTTGAAAATTGAAAACACAAGTGCAATACAAATCCGACACAAGTTACGCAATAAAACTGATTATGGATTTAACTTAGTTTTACCAATATATTAGAATTATACTGATAGCGACAAAAACTTGTGATTTTTACTTAATTTTTCTAAACGTAACAAGTAGTTCATAAAATTATCCATTTTGCGATTGATTTGTTTAAAATTTTCTTAAACAAACATTTTTAGAGCAAAATATGGCAGTATGCTTTAAAAAAAATGGGGCCGCAGGTTTTTTTCACTAAAACACTAATATTTTAAGAAATGTTTGCTAAAATCTATACAAACAGGGTGCCAAATAAAGCTAAATTACGCTTGTTCGTTTTTTATAGCAAAAAATTAAATTAATAGAAAAATTGTTTGAATAAAAATTCCTTTATAAAAAGCCCTATTGTGGTCATTTTTGAAACGTCACATTTCTTGAATAGGTATTTTTAGAAAAAAAAACAAGGATCTTTGGTTTATCTAGAAATTTTTTAAAGGTAATTTTATACTGCTGAAAATTTTATTTTTATTGTATAAAATATCGCTTATTATAAAAAGAATTTAATGCACCTTCTAAATCCACGTTTATACCCTGTATTTTAAAAACATTTGGATTGGAATATTTGTAAAATACAGGAAATGCTTGATAATGTAAAACGCAAGTTTGGACAGTAATAAAAAAAACTCGCATTTGAAGAACATATCTTCGCTCTATCATAGAAAATTTTATGATGTTTTTCTGCGCTAAATTTTTAATCTTCAGTGTATTACCGTGTACTCTCTCCACACGTATTTTTTACTGTAAAGATCTCAGTAACATAAACCATTTACATTGCAATACAGAAGAAAAATTAATTTTTTCACTTACATAAAGGTTTTGTTTGATTATAGTAATTATGAAATATTATAATAAATAAATTTTAAAATATTCAAACGAAAAAAAATCGGCTCAGTTACGAAAATCATAAAACAAAACGTCGTTATGTACTAACAAATCGTGACTAAAAAGTCAGAATTGGCGATGCTCTCCGGAGCTCCGAACTCCAGAGCTCCGAAACGGAGCTCTGCTTTTAGGAGCTCCGGAGCAACTTATTTAAGTTTGAAATATTTTATAAGCTGTTCTATCCGCATTTGTAAGACTATTTGATTGTTTTAAAAAGATTTTTTTTAAAAATTCAAATACATATACATATTTAATAAAAAATAATCTATAGCCTTACCTCTTTATTTATTCTTCTAATTATTAAAATAGGGCGTAGCTCTTAAAAGCAAAACTCTGCTCCAGAGGTCGGAGCTCCGGAAAACATTACTATTTGGTATTAATAACAGCGTTTTATCTTAAAAGAGCACGGTTACAAGTCAAATTCCTATATAGCCCGAAATAAATTACTTCTATAATACTGAACCGATTACGCCAAAATTTAAAAATGCCATATAGCCTTGGAGGGAGCACTTCAAATACGAAATTTAAATTGGTTAGGTTTGGTATTAAAGGAGAAGTCTCGTTTGGGTGATATATGATTTTGATTTACGACAGTTCCTTTAAACGTTGTTTTGTCATGATTTCACTTCACAAACCTTTCGGATTTTGTATATCAACTTTTGCTGTGAATAAAATGGAAGCCAAAAAATTCAAAATCTAGCTTTTTATTTAAACATTTTGTTGATGGATTGTTGAGAAGTTAAAAATATAAGGGGGTTGCGCATTTCGTTTAAAAATATTTAGCCATATTTATTATTAAAATTCTAATTTTTATATACAATGTTTTCCCAAAAATAATACTATTTCTTGATTTCCAGATAAAAACTAATAGCATAAATCGGCTATGGCAAAGGATGAAAGAAAAAAACAAAAATGTAGGGTTTTAGAGCCTAAAATAAAGACTTTTTATTGTTTTAATTGTGTAATGTAATTTTGTAGTTTGTTATATTTTTTTTGCTTCATCTGTATTTATTAGTGTTAATAAATATAAATGACTTCAACAATTGACGGTTGAATTTTTTTAAGTTTTCGGCGCCATAATAGGCCCATATGGCGCTTGTTTTTTTTTTTTCTAAAACAAGCATTAGCCCGAAAAAATTTTCTTCTACTAGCCAACAGAAATTAAATCCCAAAAAATATCCCAAAACTAGCAAAGGTATGCGGCAAGAAACCCCAAAAGTATATACAACAAAAAAAAACACAAAGTGCTCTTTTTCTACAACTCGATACACTTGCACAGAATTTTGCATATACAAAATTATTGTCAGGAGTAAGCATTTACGACGTAATCACCAACAACACCACCACCACCCCACCAAACGTAACCTGTTTAAAGCTTCCGACGAGAGCTAGGCCAAGACGCAGTATAAACTCATAAAAATGCTTAATTTTAGAAAACAAATTAATGATTTTATTAAATCAATGCATCAAATTTTATCAAACAATTTTAAAAAATATTAAATCTGTAATAATTATCTAACTTATTATTATTATTTTTAAAAAAAGAAACTACTTTGAATTTTTTACTAAATATGCCTTTGTATACAAAATAAACAAAAGTCAGTGAGGACAGGACAGTTTTGTTCCAAAAGGATTTGTTTCATTGATTTATAATTATAGAATTTTCGTAGCAGCTTTTGGTCGTTCGCACGGTGAGGGAAGGGTCGCTGGTTCAAGCCAAGTTCCAAGCCCCAATTTTTCTATTTAATTGGAAAAGTGGGTCTTAAAGCAAAGTCTACAACAATATTTGCTAAATAATAAATTTACAAAATTGATTGTTAAAATAGGATATTCCTTTTTTTAAATTGAATTATTTTTTAACAAAATTTTAAGTTATTTTCTTGCGTGGATCAAAACCCTCCGATTTAAAAGGAAGTTGTTCAGTGTTAAAGATCTTCATAGAGCTATGACGTTAGAATCAATTAGAATTAAAATTAGAATCACTTCTAGAAAAATTAGCGCTTATGGGAAAATTTATCTCCAATGAACGTAGAAATCTCCATTTTTTAGCTCCTCCTAGAACCATTCTCAAAGAACAAAACATATATGACGTGATCACGAATACTATATGACATTGTGAGGGTCCTTAAAATCCTAACGTGTGTTAAATCGCCGATGCACTACTGCAAGTCATCAGTCAGCCAGCTTTTCTTGGTTTCTAGATTTTCGGGGGAAAAAAACAAAAAAATAGGGTCTTTGGTACTGAAAAAAACATTAAAACTACGGTTTGCATTGCCGGGAAATTTCATTTTAGCTGCGCCTTAGCTTTAGTACTAAAGGTTCAAAAATCATTATAGCCTTAGCTTTAGTACTTACTGATAATGTTGTAAAAAGTAAGTTTTACTTTTACTTAAACTAATAAAAGTAACGGATTTTGGATTACTTTTACTTTTACTCGACTTTTGAAATTTCAATTACTTTTCCTTTTACTTTTTATTATTTTATTAAACTGATAATTTTTACATGAAATTAAGAAAAAAACTTAAAAACAGAGCTCTGGAGCTTCAAAAACCGGTGTTTTGCTCGGTTTCAAAATTACTTTCATTATACTTTTATTCTTACTATTACTTAAAAAATAGGTCTTACTTTTACTTTACTTAAATTAAATTTTGATCTTTACTTTTACTTTACTTAAGCTAAAAAATCACAAATTAGTTTTACTCTTACTTTACTAAAACTAAATTTTTTCAAATTTCTTTTATTTTTACTTAAAATAATCCAAAATTATTACTTTTTACAACACTATACTAAGCCCAAAAAAGGCTTAATACTAAAGCACTTTAGCCTTAGCTTTTGCCGAACTGACAAAATGGACATATTCGAAAAATTTTAAATATTATATCTGTTTTAAAGTAATTCTTAGCATTAAATTGTAAAGTTTACAGTAAAAAACTTAACATTAAAGACGTTTTTAACGTTTATTGCATTAGATTTTAATTTTATTTTTTTAAAAATATTATTTTAGGGTTACTTTTATAGTTTTAAATTTGGTATTGTACTGTACACGTCAAGATTTTAAGGACGCTCAAAATGTCATATCACGTCAGGATATTTTAAGGACCCTCAAAATGGCATATAGTATTCGTAATTACGTCATATATCTTTTGCTCTGTGGGAATGGTTGTGGGAGGAGCTGTTAGAATTACTTTTAGGCAATTAGCGTTGGAAAAAATTGGGTCTCCAATAAATGAAAGATCTCCATTTTTTCCTAAGCCTTAATTGCTTAAAATGATTCTAGAAGGTCATAACTTTGTGAAGGTCTTACACTGAAAAATTTCCTTTAAAATGAGAGGGTTTTGACTATCGTGATAGTATTGGTGATACTTCATATATGTTTTGCTTTGTGGGAATGGTTATGGGAGGAGCTGTTTTAGCTAATTAGCGCTTGAAAAAAAATTGATATCCAATGAATGAGAGATTTCTTTTTTTTTCTAAGCGCCAGTTGGCTAAAATTAATTCTCTAACTTTATAACTCTGATAAGACATTTTTTTAACACTGAACAACTTCCGTTTAAATGAAATGGTTTTGACCATGGTGTATGGCAGTGTTTATCTTGAAATGTAAATAGTCATGAAAAATGGTTAACTATCAAGAATATTTTTTTGGAATAAATATATAAAGCAACAAAACATATAACCAAGATTTTTATTAAAACAAACCACGCTTACTGCATAATAAATCTCAGAAATTTTTTTATGAAATATTAAAAATGAGATTATTTTAATAGTAAGCATTTAGAAACTTGAAAAAATACCTCAAAAAAGCAACCAAAAAATCGTTTTTTTCTAATGCTTAAACAAAAATAAGAATCAAAAAAGAAAAACCCAATACTCACAGCATACCTTGAAACCAAAAGTCGTTTTAATCTTTTTAATTAGAATTATTGTTTAACTAACTCACTTATGTTACTTTTAGATGAAAAATAGTATATTCAAGTGAGGTGAGCATAGTCTTAGCAAAGAGGGGGAGCGGTTGGGGTGGTTGGTTACTCGGGGTAAATTGCATCTTGAATTCTGGGAGAGAGATTCTAGAATGTTCTTCCATACTCGCTACCTTTTTAGGGGGGTAGGCCCAAGATGAAAATTTTTAAAATCTTGGATACGGTCAGGTTGTTTCTGGTTTTCAAAAAAAAAACTTTAAAAGTGTCAAATCCCAAATTCTTGAGGGGAGTCAGTCAGTTAGAAAATTGGGGAATTTTCTGAGGAGAACTTTATTTTTGTCTAGGGGGAGGAAGGGGTCCAAAATTTTGAGGTTAAATGGGTCGAGGTGGACCCCGCTTTACCTCCGTTTTTCACTGATATCAATTTTCATTAAATAATCATGTTTTTGGTTTGGTGGGAACATTTAAGGTTTTTTTAGTGATTTGTCATTTTCTTGGCAAAAGCTAATGTTTTGCCGGGTCCATACCTTTTGCCGAGCTTTTGCCAGCTAATTTCAATTTAGCCGCACCTTAGCTTTAGTACTAAGCCCAAAAAACCCTTTAGTACTAAAGTACTTAAGCCTTAGCTTTAGTACTAATGACACCCGTAATGAAAACTATCAATTTTAGAACAAAAAGTCGAAATTTTGGTTTTGCCCAGAACAATTGTATTTGAGGCAAAATTCAACATAAACTTTAAAAGCGAACTAAAAATATAATCAAATAAAACATAACATATATTTTGTCTAAAATTCACCGGTTATACATTTCTTTCAATTACAGTGCAAAAAGACATTTGGTTTACTGGAATCAAGCTAACGTTCTGTAATAGAAACAATCGTAATTAGATAACAATAACAAAACTTAATTTTCATTAAGTTTATACTTTTACGAATTCACTCATTTATTCGCGCTTAAAAACTTATTTTTAGCCTATCTAAGAATCAAATAGTCCCGTTTTTAACCTTTTATTTGTGCAAGATGTCATAGGTTTTACAAAACTATAAATTGTTCTTTACCAAAGAGATTTTCAAAAATAAGAGCTTCCAAAGTCAGATTATTAAATAAATGATAATTTATTATTTTAAGACTCGTTGAAACTTCAACCAATTGATATAAATTTATCTATAGTCTTAAATATTTTTTTATAAATGTAAATTTATTTAAGTTTTCTCATTTTTTCCATTTATTTTCATAGTAATTATAAAATAAGAGGTCAAAAATATAATAGAAAAATTTCTGAGAAATGCTAATTAAATATTCGAAAATATACTTTTTTTAATGCGTTATCAATCAATGTTTTGAACTCATTATATAATGAAATTTTTCGAGTAAATTTACTTTAGAGTTAAAAAAAGTTACTTTACAGTTATAATTTTAATAAATTTTGTTTTTTTGTAGGCAATAATTTTAGGGTGAATAAAATAATGCTTTTAGCTGCCTTTTTGTTCTTCGTAATTTACTTATTGACAATAAATTTTATTAATTCATTCATTGATCCAACTAAGTTAAATTGATCGCAGGTCATTTATAGTTTGCATATTAAAGCGTCCGTCTTTTGTTTCACCTAGGTTAGGCGGAATTGACCAAAACTCGAGCAAAATAAACAAATTTGATGTATTTTAAATAAATTTAGGTTTTTTTACATGTATTTTTTTTTTAGAAAATTGACAATTTTGTTTGAATTACACTATAAAAAGCATTAAGTTAAGTTTAAAAACAATAAAATTAATAAATTTAAATTACATTATAATTAATTCATCAAAAGAAACTAATAAATTTTAAAATTATTATTTTAGTGCTAAATCTGGTAGATTTTTAATTGATTTGTTTGAATAAAGATTTTTTATGTGAATTTTAGGTTTGCTAAGGCTTAGCATACATGTTTTTGATTTTTAAATTGAAACATTTTGTTGTAAAAGAAATGGCTATATCAAAGATATTTTTATGAGTTAAAAAGTTTTGCAAGAAAACAATTTAAAATTCAAGACTAAGCAAAACCTAAAAATCAAGATAAACGCGTAACAGAGCTTAAAACCTTTTGAAATCCCAAATAATATAAAAGATATATTTATTTCGGAACATATTATGCAAAAAATATTATTTGCGGACACCAAACATTTTTCAAAAAATATTGTTAAAATGTTTTAAAAACTTTTGCAAGTCCATATTCGACTAATTTCCATAAAATATGTCAAAAAAATTACGTAGTTGAATCAAAATGGGCGAAATTTGCATATTGTTAAGTTACGGTAAATTCGTTTTATTTTTACCAGAATCTTTTTTGTAAGAAAGCCAAATGTCGAAGGAATTTTTACGCTGGTATTATTACGTAAATTCGTTCCCAGTAATTATTCCTGCTTAAAAATACCTTCGGTAAAAAAAACTTTCGACAAATGACATTCTGGTAAAAATACATTCGGGTAATTTCACATTCGGACTAATTGACCGGTGTTTGGAAATTTCGACTTCTACATCTCGTCTTTTAACATCTCGTCTTGCATATCTCGTCTTCGGAAAACTCGTCTTTTGGATGCGATTTTGTAAACGTACTTTCAAAAATGCGAGTTTCGACCCTAATGATAAATTTTTTTTATGATGTTTGGGTTTTGCTTAGGCTTAAAAATAAGGTTTTTACTCTTCAGTTCAAAGAGCATCATTAAATACAAATTTACCATGATAAAGTTTTGCTTGATTTTTAGGTTTTGCTTAGGCTTAGGTTCTCAGTTTTTTGAATAAATCATTTAATAAAAGTTTATCATGATAAAAATTTTGCTTGATTTTTTGGTTTTTGCTTAGGCTTAAGTAAAAAAAGGATTTTAATGCATTGTTTAAGTCAAAAAATAGGAGAAACTTGTCTTTTGAAAAGTGCGTTTACAAAATCGCGTCCAAAAGACGAGTTTTCCGAAGACGAGATGTTTAAAAGACGAGTTTTCCGAAGACGAGATGTGGAAGACGAGATGTGCAAGACGAAATTTCCGGGAACCAATTAACCATCGATCAGTTTAGCTTGATTTTTAGGTTTTACTTGGGTTCAGAACACATAAGCCCGAAGGTCAATAAGTCAGATTGTCAAATTACTCGATGGTATTTTTACCAGAATGTTATTTGTAAGAAAGCCAAATGTCGAAGGAATCTTAGGCTGGTATTATTACGTGGAGCGGTTTGCGGACTTTAGAGCCGAGGGATTTTAGAGCCGGGACATTAGAGCCGAACCTGGGGACTCTAGAGCCGCAGCAGGGACTTTAGAGCCAATTTGAAAAATGCGTTTGCAAACAATAGTAAAACAATATACAAGTAATATTAAAACATTTACATAACAAATGGAGCTAATTATGCGATGCGGTAATCATTATGCGGGATAAATATGCTTCGGGTTTTCTATTGTATATACAAAAGATGACAAGAATAAGGCTTATCTGGCTTCCAGACATTTCTTGTCGCCAAAGTGAGTGGGTGGGGCGTCTAGTGACAAACCTTAGAAAGATTTTTAGCTTAGAAAGAGCTTTAAAAAGATTTTTTCTAAGTCTAAGCCTAAGCAAAACCTAAGCCTAAGCAAAACCTAAGCCTGAACCTAAGCCTAAGCAAAAGACTGAGCCTAAGCAAAAGCCTAAACCTAGGCGACAACTAGACCTAAGCCTAAACAGCAAAATCTGAGAGGTGAATAAAGTTAGCCTCTCGAGCCAGGTTTAAGAGTTCGGCTCTAAAGTCCCTTAATTTTTTATGAATTTTCCGAACACAAAACTTACGTTACGGCTCCAAAGTCCCTCCAATACGGCTCTAAAGTCCCACACTGCGGCTCTAAAGATCCTCGGCTCTAAAGTCCCCTCGCTCCGGCTCTAAAGTCCCGTTACCCATGGAGCCGAGCTAAAGGCTAATTGGCTGGTAAATTTGGACGGAGTCGGAGTCGGTGGAATTTAGTGTTTGCCTAAAATCTCGCCGTGGCGTAGACCGAACTTGTGAACTAAAAAAAAATTACAAATTTTTGAAGAAAAGAAGTATGATGCAATAATGTTTAATCGCAAATTTTTACTTTTCGTTAGACTTATTCCATTGTTAATTATAACCCAAAAATAAAATTTTAAATATGGCAGAAGGAGATGCAGATTCCACTGAAAAATTAGCGAGCGAGCTGGAAAACAGTTCGATTTCCGAAAACGGAATTCTCGCCTCACCTAATACTGAAAAAAATGACAATGAAAACGAAGATGACGATATTGTGACGCCGTGGGAAGTGTCCGCATCCGCTACTGGTGTTGATTATGACAAACTTCTGGGTAGGTGTCAAGTCCGTAGCCAGGGGGGATTGGGGGAGATTAATCCCCTCCTCAAATTCTGGAAAGGCAAAAAATTTTGTGAGGGTCCCCCCTTTGGTTTTTAAAAAAAAATTAGAAAAAAAAATTTTTTTCGTTATCACTCTGCAATAAATTACAGCTATCCAAAATTACATAAATAAGGGTGCGTGATTTGAGATCGCGAAGTATCCTATTTACAAAAATAAAATTATTCTTAATTCAAAACATTAGTGCTGTGAGTTAAAAAATATTTTTTATTTTGTTTAAAAATATTTGCATGAAGGTGCCAGTATCAAAGAACATGAAGTCAAAGCTATTTAATTTTAACTTTTTTTGTTGTATTTATTAAAAAAAAAGAAAATAAATAAGGATTCTGTACACAGGGGGAAATATCTGCCCCGAGATGTGTGCGTGGGGCTGTACGAGCCAGGAGTGTAGGAAGGGCACACTTAGAGTACCTCATAAAAGGCGGCTGGTCGGGTGGTTTGGTGGCGGCAGCCCCCAGGAAAATTTTTTTGGAAGCATGTCAAAAACTACTATTGAAAACCTTTTGAAAAATTTTGAATTTGATAATTTAACTGGGGGGAATTAACCCTAAGGAGGTTTGGGCTGGAACCCTGTTTTGCCCCTTAACCGCAGCAGCGTTAAGGGGCAAATCCTTTTGTCAAGGGGTCGTGGGAGGGCCCAGACACCTGAAGGGTTCTGATTTTAGGAGAAAGTCTTATTTATGGTGCTGTTGATATCTGCTTTATTTGTGAAACGTGGCTCACTGAAACAACTTCACATGGAATAATTATTAAAACAGAGAATTTAATGCTTGTTGAGTTTGCCAGTTTCCAAGGTTTCTATCAACCTTGGATGGGTCCGTCCGGCACGCCTCTCGCCTTGCTCACCCCCTCTTCCCACTCCCGGAGGAGCTCAGCAACCGCTACGGGGTTTGCCCAAAGGTCCTCTGGTCCCAGTGTCGTATTGATGTGTGTGCATGTAAAAAGGTGTTGTGTTGTGTGTGTTTGTGTTTTGCATAGCGGGCAGTTTGGTGATGTGTGTTGTGTTGGATTGATTTTGTGTAGGTAGAAGTAGAGGAAAGGAGATTTCCCTGCCCTGAGTTGGGCGAGGGTTCTCCTGATCCCGCGAGGAAGATTTTCTTCCTCGTTGCTTATTGCTGGTGCTTTTGTTTGAAGTATTGGGTTTATTGGAGTGTTATTTATGTGGTTTGTGACTGTGTTTGTGTGGATTTGTTGTTTTAGTGCTTTGTAAGTTTTGTTGTGTATGTCTGTAGGTATGTTTGTTGTGTAGTTGTTGTTGTGAAATATTGTTTGCTTTTTGAGCCTGCTGGGTGCAGGTTGTTGTGTTAAATAATTAAGTGGGTTGTTTGTGTACATGGCCGCCAATTTTGCTTGTTTTGCGTGGAGTTGGATGTGTGTTGCTATTGGGAGGACTTTAGCCTCTGTGTGTATGATGTGTGTGTTTGTGTCTGTGGTGTGCCCTGTTGCGACCCTGAGAGCTGTGTTTTGTATTGTTTGTAGTTTGCTGATTTGTGTGTGTGATGTAGTGGGGCCCCAGACTGTGCTGGCATACTCGATTATTGGTCGAGTGATTGCCTTGTATGTGTGTATGAGCGTTTCTTTTGGTTTACCCCACGTTGTTGCTGTGAGTGCGTTTATGATTTTGAGTGTTTTGCGTGCTTTGCTGTGTGTGTTTGCGATGTGTGTGGTGAATGTAAGCTTGGGGTCGAATGTGAGCCCCAAGATTTTTGGGTTTTTGGTTGTAATGAGTGTTGTGTTGTTTATTTGTAGTGATAATTGTGTGTTGTACTCTGCAGGGTCTGGTGTGAATAGTGTGGATGTTGTTTTGCTTGCATTTAATGTTAGTTGGTTGTTGTCTGTCCATGCTTGTATTGCGTGTAGGTATGGTTGTATTTGTTGTTGAGCTATGTGGTGGTTTGAGTGTGATGCATATATTGTGATGTCGTCTGCATATGTTATGATGTGTACGTTTGGTGGTGGTGTTGGTATGTCTGCGGTGTAGATGTTGAATAATGTGGGTAATAGACAGGATCCTTGTGGGACTCCTGTTTTGATGAGTTTTTGTTTTGATTTGTGGTTGTTGTATGTGGTGTATGCTTTGCGGCCTTTGATGTAGTTGTTTATGAATTTTGTGATTGTTGTTGGTACTTGTGTTTGTGCGAGTTTGTGTATGAGTGTGTGGTGATTGACAGTGTCGAAAGCTTTGGACATGTCCAGAGCTACGACAACTGTGCGGTGTGGTGGTTTTGGTTTGTTAAAACCTGCTGCTATGTGAGTGTAAAGTGTTTGTAATGCTGTGTAAGTGGAGTATTGTTTTTTGAAGCCGTGTTGGTGTGTAATGTTTGGAATGTTGCTTGTGATGTATGGATGTATGATTTTTTCGCAAGTTTTTGCGAGTGCGGATATGAGTGAGATGGGCCTGAATGATTGGCTGTTGTTGATGTTTTTGTTTGGTTTTGGGATTGGGATGTAGTTGGAAAGTTTCCAACTGTGTGGTATTGTGTTTGTGTTAATGATGTTGGTGTAGAGTTTTGTGATGTATTGTAGTGCTTTGTTGCCTAGATGTTTAAGGTGTTGTATGTTTGTGTTGTCAGGCCCAACTGAATTGTTTGTTTTGCTATGTTGTATTGCTGTGATTGTTTGCTGTACTGTTAGTGTGATGGGTGTGGATTTTAGTTGTTTAATTGCGCGTGTGATTTTGCGGTATGTTTTGTTTGTTTTGTGGGTTGTGGATTGTGTAAACTGTTTGTTGAAATGTTTTGCTATGCTGTGTGGGCGAGTGATTGTTTTTGTGTTATTTAATTTAATGCTTATCGAAGGTATCGACAGCAGCGACAAGAAGCTAGAGTAGTTCTATTAATTAAAATGTTTTTAGAGTAGTTAAAGTTAAAATTTGGAAAAAGTATGATGCAATGGAACTATTAGCGGTTGACATTTTTCTACAGAAGTCATTTAAACTGAGATTCATTGGTATTTATAGAGAACCCAGGTACGGGTACTAAACGTGTACTCAAAAAACGATTAGAGATTTCCACGTTACAAATACTAAATAAAAACATACTTTTGGGTCAATTTTGACCTGAAGATCTCGTTTTTAAATTTTGCAAAATGATTGAACACGATTCTTGATAATATGGGGTAAAATATAGGCAAAAATGTCTGTATTTTGGGTACACAATTTTTACTGTTAATAATTTTGTTTTATTAACCGCTAAATTAAAATGAAAACTTTTTATTTAACATTGCTGGAAGTCCTGAGAACCTAAAAATTTACAAAAAATTTATAAATTTGATAGTCACATGGACCACCAAAAATATGGACAACAAATTTGTTTTTGCTTAAAAAGCTAATTTAAGTTTATTTTTAATCAGATTTATTTTTTTCTAAGCCTAAGCAAAGCCTAAAAATCAAACTAGTATTATGAGGCATTTTTATTAAATTATCCAATTTTTTATATTTTAATTTTTTTGAGACATTTTTAAGCGGTTGCTATACAAAATTGGTGAAGATCACAAAAAAACTAAAAGTATTTTTAGAACCGCTAGACTTTCGAAAATCTAACAAATATTCATTTATATTGGTTGAAGCACTATTAAAAATTTTTTGTAACAGCATAAAATGTACCTTTAAAAAAACATGTTTTTTATTTATGTTTGTTGAGTAAAATTCTCAAACTTATTTTTGGTACACGTTTAGTACTTGTACTGAGAACCCAGTACTAGCAAAGAAAAAGACAACTTAATATTTGAGCTAATTAATAATTTAACAGAATACTTTGTATGATAAACCATTGTACCATCGCACGATTTTTAATGTTATACCTTTTTAAACATAAATTTTTTCAAGTTTAACTTTAAAAAAATGTAAATAGGGTAGTGCATTTAATTTTGGCACTTTTTTGTTTTTCCAATGTAACTTTTCACTGTATGGCCCGATTTTCATGTTTGATAGCTCATTTTGAAGCTTTCACGATACTGCGTTGCGTCACAACAGTTCCACTGTACAAAAGTAGTTTTTTCACTTAATTAAATCAGTTTTTTTAAAAAATGAAAATTGCCAAAATTAAATGTGCGCATTTAATTTCTGCACTTTACAAACAATCAATTGTTTCTCAGTCAAAAAATTATCATTTTCAAAAATTTAAAAGCCTATCATTATCTCCAGACAGTTTTCTTTAATTTAAGCTTCTACTTGTTGTTCAACGTGTAACTGGCAAAAAGTTACAGTTAAAATGCCAAATGGTATAAAAATGAGCAAAATTTGGGAAAAAAGTGCATTTAATTTCGGCACTTTTTAAAAGAATCCCCTTAATCAAGTTTCAGTGCAGTGCTATGACCCCTACACAATTCAAAGTTGTCTTTTAACTATTTACAACTACAATTAAACACCCAACTACTTAATTCAACCCGTTTTTACCTACAGCAATATGTGTGCCAAAATTACACTATTGTGGAGACCTGCTTTGATTGATTAGCAAGAGTGCGCAATGGTTTATGTAATTTGAGATATTAAATCAAAACAAGCCCACACAGGAACAAACTATGACCTCTGCAACGTAACTATATGATAAGTAAGACTACGATAGTTTCGAACTCTTTATATAATAATAGTAAAGTACGTGAAATACAAAGAAACCCTTTTTAAGTTGTTTAAAGTTTCACAGAATAGACAACGAAGTTTTAAGTTTTTGTGTTAGAAACACAATAAATTATATAAAAGATTTATTTTAAAATAACCCTTTTTAAATAAAATAAAGACTCTTTTAAAATAATGAATAGTACGCGAAATACAAAGATACTTTTCAATAATACTGTAAATTTATAATATTAACAAAATTGGAATCTAATATTTCTTAAATAAAAGAGTTATTAGCTTTTAAAATATCTATACGTGAAATACAAAGAAGCCGGCTGATTTTCTATCTAAACTCAAAAATAAATTCTAATCTCAAATTCAATAAAATAATTCTAATCTCAAACCAAAAATAAATCTCAAAAGTAATTTTTCAAAAATAAATCTTTTTCTTAAAAATAAATCTCAAATATAAATTTCAAAAATTAAATCTCAATTATATCTCAATAAAAATAATTCTATGTCAGCCTGATCAGGACTTACAAATTAAAAATCTCAAATAAAAATCTTTTCAAAAATAAAAATAAAATAAAAATAGAAGAAAAACGCGCGAACGTCGTGTGTTCTGTCAGATGCAGAATCTTCGACCAACAAAATTATCTTACAGTTTCTCGCTTAAATACAGCTCGCCTCCTCAAATTTAGATAGTCACAACAACGAAACTTACACATGTTTTTGCCAAAGCCTATTTATAATTTTATTTCAAAACTTTGAAATTTAGCCATAAATTTATCTATGAGGATTGGTTAATTTTGATGCCATAGATTACCCGATTGGTTAATGTTGAAAATCTTATGTTTTGGGTAACATGTACGTTGTGGAAAGACTATAGCTCACGAAAAATACCGATGCGCTTGCTTTGGCTTTGTCTGGATAACTCGCAGGATGACTTTTGAAAAAATTTAGATAAGTTTTTGTAATAACCTATGAATCAATTTAGCTGTTTTATATTTTGACTACAAAACTTTTAAATGAAATATTAAATTTCAAAGCACATAAAAAATACAAAATACATCAATTAAAATACACTAAATAATAATTATTGAAATTCGCAGTCATACTACACCTCTACCCTTAAAGCGAAGTGTCCCCACGAGCAGAAACGATAGTCATAGTAAACCTCTACCCTTAAAAATTTTTGATTATTATTTAGTAATATTTTAAAATTGATTCACTTAGAGATAAATTTTTAAAATGGCAAGTTGAGCAATATTGAAAAATTAGCAATATTCGTAAATAAAATAAGTGAACAAAATACTAAGAAAAAAATATAAAATACTCGTATTAAACACAAAAGAAAATACCCATATAATATATAATATAAAGCTCAAAATAGTAAGGCATTGTTTCGGAATTTTTTTTTTTTTTTTTTTTATAATATGCAAAATACACAAATAGTTTTGAAAACATAAAAAAAATGTTTCACCAAAAATCTAGATGAAATAATGAGGCGCACTAATTTGGTCATAGCATAATAAGATATATATAAAAAAAACTAACGAAGTAGTCCAACATGCAAATAAAGAAAACGATACAAACAAAACGAAAGCATTTGGCTAAAAACATTTGCTTGAATGAAAACAATTTGATTTAAATAGATAAGTAAAAATTGAGTATACTGAAATATAAATTTTATCAAAAAAAAGAAATTTTTTTTGTTGTATATATATTTATACTTGATCAGATTGATGTCTTGAGAAAAATACAAAGATATAAAACTTAATAAACTTAGGTATTAAATTAAAAAAAATAATAAAGCGTACCGAAGCTCGAGACAAAACTTGGACAGTCAAGGCCATCGATTTTTGCTCGTCCCGCTGCACTGCAATGTCCGCGAGGACGTAGGATCCCACTTTGCAGTTGACTCTTTCTTGAGCGTTGCGGATATTCCAGTAGAAAGCTATTGCGTCCTCCGGTAGCTTGGAATTTCGTATGTAAATGTGTCGCATTTGGGAGCTTTGGTTTTTCTCCACATACGAAACAATTCCAAGTATCTCAATATGGCGTGTCGTCGGTCGTGAAAGAGAGCCCCGAAGAATCTCCCAACGTCCGGTTGAAAAATTCACTCCGAGCTGATGAATCGTAATTTCGTCATCGACGGCGAAAAATTTAGTAAGAGGCCCACCGAAATTAATTCCCCAAATCCGTTGGTTGTCTTTTTGGTTATAAATAGTCTCGGACTCAGGAAGCCAAAATGTTTGGTTATTGTTATTTTTAACCCAATATGGGGCCACTAATCGTAACTTCATTTCATTCATGCCAATAGAAGTTACCCGCGCATAAGCATTAACATTGCGCACAAAGTTTTCTTGGTGTTGTTGGAAAGCCATTATCAATTTTGTAAAAAAAAACAGTACGTGAAATACAAAGAAGATAAATTCCAATATGAAATCAAAAAAAAAATATGATAAAAAGTACGAGAAATACGAAGAGATAAATTTCGATATTAAATCGAAGAAATAAAATGAAAAGTACTTGAAATACGAAGAAGACGTGTTCAATATCAGAAAACGGAAGAAAAAAAATTAAATTTGAAATTTTTCCGTTGATAAGCAGTTATTATTATGCGAACGCTGTAAACTAAAATTTAAAGAAATATATATACATAAAATAAAATATACAATTGACAATAAATTAATATTTAGTATTTACGCGGTCTTAAATTATACCTCGTTTGTACAAAAGGAGCATTAAAGGAAGGAATGTCTGATGATGTGGCAGTAATATCAGAGTATAATTTGGTAGCATTATCATTATTAAACTCCACAGCTTTATGATTTTCATATAATTTGTTAGCGGTTAATTTGGAAGTAGAAGGATTTGATAAAGTAAATCCCGGATTCGGTTGTCCTGGATCAGCTATGTGGGAGCCTTTCCAAGGTTTTAGGCGATTTAAATGAACTTTAAATGATTTCGATCGTGGGTGATCAAAAGATTTTATATCAGCATTAGGTTGGGAAATATGAACTATACGGTATGGTCCCGTCCACTTAGATGTTAATTTTGATATTAAACCAGTTTTAACCGCCGGGTTATATAAAAGAACTAGATCACCAATTTTAAATCCGCGGGTATAAACGGTTTTATCATAGTATTCTTTTTGGCGTGATTGTGCGACTTGTAAGCATATGCGTGCGGAATCCCACGCTATACGAAAACCCTCTAAAATCTCTGCCCTGTAATCGGAAATTTCCTTGTAGGGTTTGCAAAATGGTAATAAACTAAAATCTTGTGGAGTAAAAGCATCACGTCCAAACATTAAAAAGAAAGGGCTATCGCCTAAAGATTCTTGATTGGCAATACGATAAGAAAATTGCAAAAATGGCAAGTAAAAATCCCAATTTTGTTGGTTATCACTAACAACTTTACGAAGCATGTTTGATAAGGTTCCATTAAATTTTTCGACTAAACCATTAGTTGCTGGGTGATAAGCTGTAGTGTTTAATTTATAAGTTTTAAACAAATCACATATTTCTGAAATTAAAGAAGATAAAAAATTTGTACCACGATCGCTTAAAAGAGAACGCGAAGGGCCATATCTACAGAACATTTCATTAACTAATAATCGCGCTATAGTGGAAGCCTTAATATCTGGTACAGCAAAACATTCAGGAAAACGCGATAAATAATCGGAAAATACCACAATGTATTTGTTACCGTTTTCCAATAAGGGAAAGGGGCCCAAACAATCGACAGCTAAAGTTTCCATTACTTCGGAAGGTATAGGCATAGATACTAAGGGTTGTTTCTCCTTTTTACCGGGTTATTAGCACGCGCACAAGTGAGACATGATTCACACCAACGTTTAACATCTCGAAATTGACCGCACCAAAAATAGAAACGTTGCAATTTAGAAAGAGTTTTTTTTAAACCTAAATGACCACCACCGAAAGGAGCATTATGATATGATTCGATTAATTGATTTCTTAAGCTTTGTGGTACCACTGCTAAAGTTCTTGGATGTATACGGTTTTTAGGTCGCGTATCACGTAAATAATACAAACAATTATCATCTCCTAACTCAAATAAACGACTAATTTCCATAATATAAGTGGCATCTTTTGGTGATTCTGGAAGATCACCGCTGTAAAGAAATTTAATAATTGGACCATATTCAGGATCTTTTTGTTGAAATTCTAGTAAATTGGTTGGTTTAGAAAGAATTTCATTTGACTGATTTTCACTATTAGTTATGATATTACATTCAAAAAGTCTGGACAAACGAGTCGGCATTACCTGTTTCTAATCCGGTTTATAGACAAAATCAAAATCATATTCTTGAAGGATAAGGCCCCATCGCTGTAAGCGGGCCGATGCGTGCTCAGAATAGCCTTTTGCTAGAAAACTAAGTGGTAAATGATCTGAAACTATGCGAAATTTACGTCCTAATAAATAATAACGAAATTGTTTTAAGGCCCAAATGACAGCTAAAGCTTCTTTTTCTATTGTAGAGTAATTTTTTTCATGCTTTAATAAAGTACGAGAAATAAAAGAGATAGGATGTTCAAAACCTAATTCGTCTTCTTGGCTTAATACAGCTCCTAAACCCACACCTGATGCATCAGTTTGTAAAATGAACGGTTTATTTTTAAAATCAGGAAATTTAAGAACTGGTGCTTTCATTAAAGCTTCTTGTAGCTTTTTAAATGCTAAAGAGCATTCGCTTGACCAACAAAATTTACAATCTTTTTTTAATAAATTCATTAAAGGAGAAGCTATATCAGCATAAAAAAGGATAAAACGTAATGTATATTAAATCTGATAGTGTGTACTTCGCCGACATTTTTGGGTATGGGAAATTTTAAAACGGCTTCCACTTTATTAGGAAGTGGAAGTAAGCCTTCAGAACTTACAGTATGCCCTAAAAACTCTACTTTACTTAAACCAAATTGACATTTTGAAGGCTTTAGTTTTAGGTTATGAATGCAAAATCGTTCAAGAACTAATTTAAGATCAGTAATGTGTTGCTCAAAAGTAGAACTGTAAATAAATATATCGTCAATATAAACAAGGCAATTCTGATAGTTTAATCCAGATATTACTATTTCTAAAGCTCGCTGAAAAAAAATCTTGGGGAGTTGGCCAAACCAAAACAGACACGATTAAATTCGTAAAGGCCGGCAAAACATATGAAAGCGGTTTTTTCTCGACAAACCTTTGTAATACCAAATTGCCAAAAAGCACTCCGAAGGTCCAACGCAGAAAAAAAACGGGCGTTTCCTATACTGTGAAGTAATTCGTCAATACACGGCAAAGGGTGGAAATCCTTTTTAGCAATAGCATTTACTTTTCGAAAATCGATACAAAATCGTAAATCACCAGATTTCTTTTTAACTAATAAAATAGGACTAGCCCAAGGACTGTATGACGGACAAATTACATTCTGTTTTAACATTTCATCTATATGTTCTAAAACTATTGCCTTTTGTGATTCAGGGATTCTATACGGGCGTTGCCTAATTGGAGGATTCTTACCCACATCTATGTTCATTTCAATAATATCGCTAAAACCAAGATCAAATTCATGTTGTGAAAAACAATCATTAAATTTGTCTAATAAAACGGAATTTTCAGAAGAAAATTGTTCCTTTTCTTTTAAGAAAGTGTTAATATTTTTGTTTTCACTTGAAAAAGTATTTATAACATTGTGGATAGGTATTTTATTAGGGGTCCAATTTTTATCATAAGAATGAAATGTTTCAGCTGGAATAGCTGTAGCAAGGGAAATTGATTTGCATAAAAATATAGGTTTTTGTGTTGGATTACTAATAATCAGAAATAATGGATTAGAAATACACTGAACT
>JASAMX010003793.1:0-25279 GCA_030248175.1 Microlaimidae sp. YZB2_3 | reverse complement strand
TAGTGTTATATATTCTTGATAAGAGTAATTAGCCAATGTAAAACCAAAATGACATCTTTTTTGATAAGATTAACATGGACATCTTAATGCTGGACAACGTTTTTTCACAAAAAGGGGAACAACCTTTCTCCTCAACCAGCAAAAAAATTGGGCTCAATGAGATATCGTTGCAAAGCTTACAGACAGGGAAATATCATAAAGGAGTTAAAATTTAAAAAAATCGCATGGACATCTTTTGGTTGGACAAGGCATTTTCACAAGGGCCCTATGGACTTTGAAAGTTGAAAAAAAATTTATCTTAGAATTGGTTCAAACTTTTTGGTAAGAGTAAGTTGCTAATTTAAAGCCAGAATATCATGTTTTTGGGAAAAAAATGAACGGACATCTTTATGCTGGACAACGTTTTTTCACTAAAAGGGGCAACGAACTTTCTCCTTAACCACGAAAAGGATTAGGCTAAATGAGATATCATTGCAAAGCTTAATTTTAAAGGAATGCCATAAAAGGGTTAAAATTTAAAAAATAATGTTGGACAACGCATTTTGACCAAAAGGTGGGAGGCCTTCTCCCCAACCACAAAACGGATTGGGCTAAATGAGGTATCTATCATTGCAAAGCTTACCAGTCTGGAGAACGTCATAAATGGGTTGAAATTTTAAAAAAATAATAACCTGAACAACTTTATACTGGACAACATATTATTACCGAAGAGGGAAAGACCTTCCTCCCCAATCACCAAAAATATTGGGTAAATGAAATAATATGGGTAAACCTTATAGTTCATTCAGGATGCATCATAAGGGGGTTGAAATTAGTAAAAAATCAACATGGACATCTTTATGCTGGACAAAATATTTTCACCAAACGAGGGAAAGACCCTTCTCCCCAACGACAAAAAGAAGTGCATGTTAACTGAGATATCATTGTAAAGCTTACAGTCATGGGAATGGCATAGAAGGGTTAAATTTTGAAAAAAAAAAGTAAATATAAAAAATGCCGGAAAAATTACTTGTCAGCCGTATGACTGACACGGGCTACTTGTTTATCAAAATCCACGCTTTTTAAATGGAATGGTCTGTATTCTATACTTTGAATAACCTACCCAAGTAAATTTTTGGCGTTGATTTTCAGTGTGATTTACTTGTTTTCTTACAAAAAATTATCTAGCAAAAATTGTTTAAATAAATGTAAAACAAATAAAACAAACAAACAAAACAAAAACACATAGATATTATTAAGTTTCTACTTTATAGTATGATCAAGTTCGGAATGCTTCAAGTTGTTTTTATTTCAAAATAGAAAAACAATTAATTTAAACTGAATTCCTTTTCGTTAATAATTTTGAATTTTTTAATAATTATAGGTGTACTACTTTTAAATGCGATAGATTTTTTTAATTTTATTTTGCTTCAATTAATTTATTGCAGACCAAAATAATTCCTGTGTGCAATTGTTGTTGTACTAAATAATATTTGAAATCATCTATTCAGGTCGTATATAACCATAAAACGTTTTGTTTAAATAACAAAAAAAATTAATTATTTACCTATGGGTTCTGATGGTTTAAAAAATGATTTTCTGGGTACAAGATTCAGGCGCTTTGAAAACTTTTCCACTCTTTCATTCAAAGCCAGAGATGCATCCATAGGATTATTCGTTTGGCATCTAAAAAAATCCAAAACTATAATTATTAAAGTGGCGAGGCATCTTTTAAGAGTAGATGATTATGATGTAAATTATAACACGAAACAGCATAATAATTTTTTTTATTTCAAAGTTTTTTAGTATGAGTTTTATTTTTTCTGCCTTGAAAAATTTAGGGTTATCTTTTGTGATGAGGGCATTTTTTAGTTGCTGTTATATGTGCGACCTACGCCCACTTCATGCTAACTGTGCGTCTAATCTCATTTGGGCCTCTTTTTTATTTCCAGGTAGTTTTGTAAAAGACAAATTTTATTTCTTTATTTGAAAAAAAAAACTACTGCACTATATAATAAAATGAGCACGCAATAAAGCATTCACGAGAGTAGCGGGCTTGCTAGTGGGTATCCTTGATTTACGTCGGCTATAAGAGTAGGTGAAGTGCCTAAAAATGTTACGATCAACTTTATTTAAACCAGCAGAATTGAACCGGAATGGCAGGAAAGCTTACAGCTGGAATGAACTGGAAATCGGCTTCGGCGCTGAATAAAATTCCAAATGAAGCTATCATTTTATTGACCCAATAAAATAATAGCTTCAGGACACTTCACCTACTTCTGTAGCCGGCGCAACTCAAGAGATTTTCACCAGCACGCACTCCCTGCCATACGAATCATCAGTTTCAGACAAAATTAAAAAAGTATGATAAAAAACACCCAGTGATATAAAAATTAACAATAAACTATTAAGGCGAGCTAACAAACCTATACTGGTTTATAGATAGAAAGACATTTTGGTTTATTCATTACGTTGTGTAAAGTGCGAAATTGTTGACACATTAAAACTGTTTAAATTTGCTTATAATTTTTTTACTATGAGAAGGCACGTTGATTTTTTAAAGATTCTTCATAATAACACAAAATAATGTATGGTTTCTTCTTACTTTAAATTACAAAATCAAACATTTTAAACATAGATGGGCACGGAAGGTTGGGGGTTAACCAACCTCTTCCCCCAAATACTGAGATAGGGGTTAAACCCCCTTCCCCACTTAGAAATGAGGGGAAGAAAAGGTTAACCCCTCCCCCCCAATTTTTGAAAAATGAAGAAAAAAATGTCTTTAAAATGATTTTTAACTGCCTCTAAACTAAGTTTTGATGTCAAAATCACGTTTTAAACAATAAAAAGCTTAAAAATACAATAAAAAAGGTTTTTTAACCAAAACTAGCGTTTTTTTACCCATGTTTCTTTTAAAATCAAAAAACGATATGGGTAAAATGCACACCAGAAAAGAAACGATTTGAGTAAAATGCGTTTCTTAGATTTTAACACCCCCCCCCTAATTTCGGGTTTAATGCTCTCCACTCCGGTGCAACTTGCCTATGTATGATTTTAAACTTTGTATACGTTAAAATATAATATTTACAGGTTAGGCCGCTGAGCCATTCTGCTGCATTGCATCATTGTATTTGCCAAAGCAGTTGCTTCGGGGTCCATTCTTAACAAACCTAGTTCCTTCAGCCTGAAAAATGGTAAAATTTAAATTG
This sequence comes from Microlaimidae sp. YZB2_3, assembly GCA_030248175.1. NCBI lineage: Eukaryota > Metazoa > Nematoda > Chromadorea > Desmodorida > Microlaimidae > Microlaimidae sp. YZB2_3. The sequence continues at coordinate 22,091 of JASAMX010003793.1, read as the reverse complement.
TTTATTATCTGCTTAATCTTTTCGGTTTTCGATATACAAACATCGCCAAAAACATTGAATGATTGATGCTAATCACAACCAACCAATTATTTTTTTATAGCTGAATTGGGACGGCTGTGTTACTAAACTTTTTTGGCCGCTAAAAACGTTATATCAATATTGCTGGCCGCTATATAATATAGGGTTTCGGTTGATAGCCCCACCATCCATAGAGAATGTATATTTCAAAGGATTTTAAAATAAAATCATCATAATGGTGAGAAAACGCATAACGATTTAACCAAAATACTTTTTGGTTTATAACGTTTCTCGTATAAAATTTTATTTAAAGTATGCCTTACAATTTCAGAATCAAAGATTATTTAAAGCTTACAGGTCCATTCTGCTTTCTTTTCCTGCTAGCAAATCCTTCCAATTGGGTGGAAAACCATTTCTGAATTTATCAATAAGTTCATCGCTAGCACCTAAAATATTTAAGCATAAAATTTTAATTGAAAAAAAGACAATCTGTGGAAGTGGCCAAAAGGAAACAGGAAGGATACCGCACACGGCATACATGGACACGGGGGTTGCGGAGGTTACCCCTACTCCTAGAGGAGAGAAGAATACATACATGGGCACGGGAGGTTTGGGGGGTTAACCCTCCTCAAATTTTGAGATGAGGGGTTTAACCCCCCACTCCGAAAGTGGAGGGGTGAGAAAAGGTCCCCCCTCCCAATTTTGGAAAAATGTAGAAAAACCTCTTTAAAATGACTTCTACCCATACATGGGCAATTAGTTCCGGAGTGAAAGGGGGTTAAACCCCAAATTAGGGGGAGGGGGTTAAGAATGCAAAATACACATATCGTTTTTTTTTCTGGAGTGCACTTTACCCATATCGCTTTTCGATTTTGAAGGAAAAATAGGTAAAAAAACGCTAATTTTAGGTCAAAAACCCCTTTTTATTGCATCTTTGAGCTTTTCATTGCTTAAAACATTCATTTTGACCTCAGAACTTAAGTTTGTTTGTAGGCAGAAGTCATTTTAAAGACTTTTTTCTCTTCATTTTTCCAAAATTGGGGGGTTAACCTTTTCTCTCCCCCCTCCACTTTTGAGTGGGGTAGGGGTTAAATTCCCCTTCTCAGAATTTGGGGGGTTAACCTTCCCCCGTGCCTATGTATGCTTCTAATCTATTATCTAACTGCCTTCAAACTCCAAGTTTTAAGGTCAAAATGAATGTTTTAAGCAATAAAAAAGGCTTTTTGACCTAAAATTAGCGTTTTTTAGCTATTTTTTCAAAATCGAAAAACGATATGAGTTAAAATGCACTCCAGAAAAAAATATGAGTAAAATGCGTTTCTCGGATTTTAACCCCCCCCTACTCCGAACCAACTTGTCCATGTATGGAAAAAGGGTCTTAGTTTTCTATTTATAAATACTTTTAAAAATGTATTTAAACAGAATCCTATAAACGATATTTAATCTTAAGCTTTGAGGCATAATAAATGTTGGCATGAAGGTATAATCCTCTCGACTCCTCGCCTATCCTCTCCCCCCAAACAAAACAAAAAATTTAAACTTCCGACACTTCTTCTAAAATTTTGTATTGCACTCCCGAAAAAAATACGATGAGAATAGAATGCGTTTATCAGATTTCATCTTACCACTTAGGACCAACTTACCTAGTATGGGACTGGAAGAACGTCAGTCGCTTTAACAGAATACAATTAATCAACATTTACCACCCTGATAAAAAACCTGGCAGAGCAGTTTGTTCCATCCACTCAGAAAAAAATATCTTAGAAATGGAAACCAGACCTGTTTTAAAAAATTTTGGGGTTATATTTTATTTGAAACTTTATTCCCTGCTTACCAAACCAGAATTTGATCCCGTCCCAACCAGATTACTTAAACCTTTTTTGAAAAATAAAATAAAACCTGAATCTCGAGCTGCTTCTTCATCAATTTGACCTTCAAGTTGATACAAATTTCCCGATTGGGTTTTTAAGAGATCTTGCGAAAGTCGGCTGGTGACATATTTGCTTAACCAAAACACATCTGTATTGCTAAAACAAAAATTTAGTTAGTTATTAAAATAATTCATGTAAACAAAGAAACCACTTGAAGCGATAGTTAAGATTGAAACGTTCTGTGCTAACCATTCAATTTAAACCTGAAAGCGATTGGAAAATTTACCTTTAAAAAAGTTTTTACGTAAAACAAAAAAACGGAAGTATGAATTAGACAACATTTACAATATGTGAAACGACAAGTGGGAACGTTATGTTTTGACTGCTTCAAATTTTATATCTAAACATAATAATATATATTTTGGAATAACAAAATCAAAAAAAAAAATTCTTTAAGTGGATCGACCAGGCCTTAATTTAGGCCATGGGCTTTTATTTTTGCGTAAAATTATAAAATGAACTAGGTATGGCTAGAAATATCGTCATATTATCTATCTAGCCATACGACGTTCATTTTATAACTATGCGCAGCGCATGTCAAAAATAAAAGCTGATATCCGAAATCAAAATTGGTCGAATTTAAGTCAGTTACTCCACTTAAAAAAAACTAATAGGTTGTTGTCGCGTTTTTATACCTAACAACAATTAAATGCTACAATGCTAAAACCATAATAAATATACATGTTTAAAAACACTGAAAATGAAAATTACTAAATAATATTTACTACAATAAACCACAAACAGCTACTCCGCGCTTGTTTACTAAAAACAACCATCGTTCCAAGCGCTTTACGCGATTATAATTTTCCTGATCTTCCAGTGACTGCTTAGTTCTGGGCACGACGGGTGGGGCCGCCTGCACTGGTTGCAACAGCTGCTGTTGAACAGTTACACTTGCTGTGTAGTTGACAGACCTGAAATTATTTCAGTAGACGCTCTGCTTTTCATATTTAATATTTTTTAATTTCCATTTTCGCGCAAAGCAGAATAAGCATCAAGGAAGGGGCCACTTTCCAAACAAACTAAAGTCTGTTCAAAAATGTGGGCGATATGCTAATGCTATCATCCAAATTTTTCCGTTCTTAATTAGTTTTGAGCACTTTAATTATTTTAAACAATAGATTTAAAGGTTTGATAGGACTAATCATGAATTCCATACACTTTAGGAGCGTGACCAGGATTTTGGAAAAGGGATTGTCACTTCATAACTAATTTTTTGAAAGGGAGAGTTGTAGGCATACATGGGCACGGGGGGCACGGGGGGTAGTGGGAACCCCCCCCCCCCCACTCAGAAGTGGGGGGAGAAAAGGTTAACCCCCAATTTTGAAAAAATGAAGAAAAAATGTCTTTAAAATGACTTCTAACTGCCTCCACACTTAAGTTTTGAGGTCAATATAAATGTTTTACGCAATAAAAAGCTCAAAAATGCAATAAAAGGGGCTTTTTGACCTAAAATTAGCGTTTTTTTATCTATTTTTCCTTTAAAATCGAAAAACTATATGGGTAAAATGCACTCCGGAAAAAAACGATATGGGTACTTTGCGTTTCACTTTCACAATTTTAACCCCCCCCCCCCTACTCCGGACCAACTTGCCCATGTATGGTTGTAGGCATGTTTTTGGAGTTTTGAACCTCTCTACTTCCTGGAAAAAATCCAGGGGTCCCTCCCTCCCCCTTCTTCTATTTAACCAAAAGAGTCCGCCCTGGTCTCCCTCCCCCTGGCAAAGCCGTACTTCCTACCTCCAAGCCAATTTAAAAATATAATTTTATATTTTACTCTCAAAATGTTGTTTAGTAAAAAAACCAGTGTTTTTATATACATTTCAAGCCTAAAAAAGCTGTTAGTCTATAGAATTTAATATTAAACCTAAAACACTTAAATTACTGATTTAAAAAACTTTGCTAAAAATCAGATCTCCTAGCCTCGTAACTTTTGAATTGCACACCCTAGGTCGATACCATAGGTGGGCAGGGGGTTGGGTGTAATACCCCCCAAAATTTTGGATTTTGCTGACACCCTCCCCCCTAAATTTTTAAATTTGGGGTACCCGGGGACACCCCCCCAAATTCGCCTCCCAGAGAAAGGGGTGGGTCCAGGGAGGTCCAAATTCTAAGCGTTATAAAAGGGCTATAAAAAATTTTCCGCGCTTCGCGCAGAGTGTTTATTACCTTGTTTATGTCATATATTTCATTATTTTCTTATTATTAAATGAAAATAAGTTTATAAAAAAAAGAAAATTTTTTTACAAACAATTTGATACCTTAAAATTACCAATTTTCAAAACATTACAACTGAAAAATGAGTACATTGAATTACAGCTGAGCAATGCAAAGTGCAACCCGACCCAACCCAACCCAAGTTTTGATTTAAAAAGTCAATCCTAAAAAACCACTGAAGTTGTGCCTCCACCGACCTAATGGAAAGGTTTCAATTTAATACAACAAAGACTTGTATTTTTCAGGGTGTAAACAAAAAACTTGGTGCCATAGGTGGGCAGGGGGGTTATATATACCCCCCAAAATTTCGGATTTTGCTGACACCCCCCCAAATATGGGGTACCCGGAGACACCCCCCAAATTCGCCTCCCGGAAAATTTTTTTTTTCAATCTTTTTATACTTTAAAAAAATAAAATTGTTACAGCTTACATGTCATAAAATGAGAAAAATGACATTTAAAATGTTTTTTTATTTAATTTTATTTAATCAACTTTATGTATGGCGTGCTCAGGGGGAGGGGCGGCGGTGGTGGTGGCCGCCCCCTCCCCTCCCTGAAATCCAAAATCCGGCGAAGTTGGATTTTTTTGTAAGAGGGGAGAACCCTTACCCTTACGTTTTTTAAATTTTGGGGAAAAAAGTTTTTCTTTAAAATTAATACAGAAAATTTCCTGATGCCTCCCAAAACCATATTAATAGTCAAAAAAGCAAAATTTCCCCAATACGCGGGTAGTTTAAATTGACAATTTATCTTAGTTTTTTGATTACAAATCGATTATCCCATACAGTAGTTAAGGTATACAATTTAATAAAACTACTATAAACACTATTATACTTTTTAATTAACGTTTTAAACACATGTTTTAAATATGTAGGTATAAAAAAACCTTAAATTTTGTAATAAGTATCATCTGGAATTAAAATTTCTAGTGTACTTTAGCGCCTTAAATTGAAAATTTTCTCCCCCGGGGGCATTCTGCTCCCCGGACTCCCCTTTAGGGTTAGTATTGCCCCCCAGACCCCCCAAATGAAATCCTGGGCACGCCACTGATATATATATATATTTATACAGACCTGTGCACGGTCTGAAAATGCCCCCCCGTTTTATTGGAGGATTTGCCCCCCCCGTTTTATTGCCCCCCCCCCGCCAAAAAATGAAAAAGTACCCTAAAAATATGACGCCATTTTTGACCTATGATGACGCCATCATCGCGAATTTTTTGCAGTTTTTAGCCTATTTCAATGTATTTTAAGCCATTTTAGACCTATTTTTACCTTATTTCCGCTTTTTTTGTCCCTTTTTTCCCTTTTCCCTTCTTTTTTTCTCCTTTTTTCTCTTTTTTTTCTTTCCCCCTGCTTGCCCCCCCGTTTCAAAAAAGTTGCCCCCGTGCCCCCCCGTTTTTAAATTGCCCCCCCCCGTTTTAACCCCGGGGGGCAGTGCACAGGTCTGTATATATATATATATATATATATATATATATATATGGTTGGGTCGCTGGGGTTGGTGGGGGTTTTGGGGTGGGGGTGGCTGGCTTTTTGGGTGTTGGTGTGAGTTTTGGGGGTGGTTTTTTGCAAATTTTTTTTTTGTGTTTGGTTTTTGTTTTTGTTTGTTTGGTGTGTTTTTTTTTGTTTTTGAGTAATAATATATTCATTGGTCGGGAGGGGGGGAGGGGGTAGCTTCGGGGGGTAGGTTGGACGCTCTCGAGTTGGGGGAGGGGCTGGATTTTTCGGGGTGTTCTGCTCTAGGGGGGGGTGCTCGCAATATATATATATATATATATATATATATATATATATATATATATATATATATATATATATATATATATATATATATATATATACATGGGTGTACCCAAGATTTCGGAAAGGGGGTTCCAACCCTGAACAAAATTTGCAAAAGGGGTGGATCCAGGGGGTCCAAACCTTAAGCGTTATAAAAGGGCTAAAAAAGAAATGAGAAATGAGTACATTAAATTACAGCTGAGCAGTGGCGTGCCCAGTGGGGGGCGGGAGGGACGGCTGCTCCCCCCCCCCCCCGAAATCCGGCGAAGCCGGATTTCGTAACGTGGGACCCTTACGTTTTTTGAATTTTGGGAGAAAAAATTTTTTTCTTAAATATTAATACAGAAACTTTCCTGATGCCTTCCAAAAGCATATTAATAGTCAAAAAACCAAATTTTTCCTGCTTCGCGGGTAGTTTAAATTGACAATTTATCTCAGTTTTTCAATTTCAAATTGATTTTGCCGCTCAATAGTTAAGGCATACATGTTAAATAAAACTACTATGAACAATAAAACTCCTATAAACACTATTAACCTTTTATTAACGGTTTAAACACATGTTTTAAATGGATAGGAATAAAAAAACCTTAAATTTTGTTTTAATTCTTATCGGGAATTAAAATTTCTAGTGTATTTTAGCGCCTTAAATTAAAAATTTTCTCCCACGGGGAGCATTCTGCCCCCGGACCCCCCTGACAAGGGGCTCTGCCCCTTGACCCCGCTGGGGGCTCTCGCCTCCCAAACCCCCCATTTCTGGGGGGCTGCCGCCCTCCAGACCCCCCTCAGGGTTAGCATGTACCCCCAAGACCGCCCCCCCGAAATGAAATCCTGGGCACGCCACTGCAAAAAGGGGGGTCTGTCTAACCCCAAATTTTTCCCTTTGCTTTGCCGACCTAAAAGAGGTGTCTAGACCCCCCCTGGCTACGCCCATGTATGTATATAATCTTTAATTAAATATAAGATTATGGATTAAAAAGTTTGTGATACTTGACTTAGTAATCAAGACAATAAAATTACTAATTCTATTATTACGTAATTATTAATAAAAGTATGATTTCTAATCTAATTATAAGAATATATAAACACATTATTATTAAAAGAATTAAAAAATAAAATTTATAGTTGCAATAAGGTCTTATTTTAATTTTACACAGATTTAAAGCATTTATAAGCTTGTTTTACGTTTTTTACGCGTTTTAAGCCCATTTTTAAGGCAGCACGGAAATATTGGGTACACCCATACATGGGCACGGGGGAGGGGTTGGGGGGGTTAACCATACATGGGCACGGGGGAGGGTTGGGGGGGGGTTAACCCCCCCCGGGGGGGGGGGGGCGAGAAACTGAAACGCCGGGGGGAAAGTGGGGGTGGGGGTTAACCCCCCCCCACTCAGAAGTGGGGGTCCTTGTGTTTTTGTTTGGTTTTTTTGGGATAGGGTATTGCGTTTCGACCCCCCCCCATGGGTACCCCCCCCCCTCCGACCACTCCCGTGGGTTACCCCCCCCCCCCAAAATTCTGAGAAGTGGGGTTTAACCCCCCCCCCACTCAGAAGTGGGGGGGGGGGAGAAAAATTTAACCCCCCCAATTTTGGAAAAATGAAGAAAAAAATTGCTTTAAAATGACTTCTAACTGCCTCCAAACTTAAGTTTTGAGGTCAAAATGAATGTTTTTTTAAGCAATTAAAAAGCTCAAAAATGCAATAAAAAGGGTTTTTTGACCTAAAATTAGTGTTTTTAACCTATTTTTCCTTTAAAATCGAAAAACGATATGGGTAAAATGCACTCCAGAAAAAAACGATATGGATATTTTGCGTTTCTCGGATTTTAACCCCCCCCCTAATTTGGGGTTTAAATCCCCCCCCCCACTTCGGGCCAACTTGCCCAGGTATGGGTACACCCCCCCCCCTCAAAATTCGGGTCTTGCCGTACACCCCCCTCTTATACCCCTCTTCCTCCCCCAAATCCGAGAGGCTGCCCACGCCCACCTATGCTTGGCGCTTAAGGCTACCGAAAATTTTTAAAGCAAATAATATCTGTTTACAATCGTTATTAGTAGGTATTAAAAAAATTATTATAATAATCCACGATCAAACGCGAAAAATTTTTAAAAAATTGTTCCCTCGGTACCTCTAAGATTTGATCTCCGCCGGTACACATATATTAATTAATTCTTTGCCCTCAACCCTCTTGGTGACAAAATGATTCCACTGACCTTATTTAACCATCACAATAAAAACGCAAGGTCCGGATCCTCATACAACATTCTGATCCTATAAGAAGACACCGATTCCGATTTTTTTATAGATTTTAAAGTGCCATCGACTAGGGCGAGTGAATAAGATATCCCCCCTCCCCCCAACTGAGATGACTCATAAATGCCTACGGTTTAGATTTTAGAAGTCTTGTTGGACATTTTTTTTACTTTGTTTCAAAATTAATTGGTTGGGTTAGCATACACTGAATTAGGGAGTGCAGACTCTTTGAGCCTGGTGCGTTCCATCACCATTTCACGGTATTCTTCGACTAATTCATCCCAATTATCAGGAAATCCTTTTCGAAAAGCATCTATGAATTTCTCTGGATAATCTAAAATTTTAAAATTTCACACCACTTATTGTTTGTTTTTGTCAATTAATTATACTTATCATTTCATTAGACCCCCAATTGATATGCGGGTCCGAGATTTGCCCAAAATTTAGGGAGAAAAGAGTTTGGCAGTTTTGTGATTGTTGGAGAAGCTTAACGTTCCATTTCAACTCCCCCCCCCCTACTTCACCCCTCGCCCAACATTAGACCACTTAGACTTTTTTCTTGACAAAACCTATGTTTACGGGAATTCATCCAACAAAAGTGATTGTAAACTTTACTTATTGAGCTTTCCTTTTTTTATTTTAATGCTTAAAATGTGGACAAACCCTAAATCCAGCCCCTTCCCTTACTAAAATTATTAAGATTGAACCGTGTTGCTCTTTGACAACTAAGAATAAGAGTAACTAAGAATAAGAGTAACCAAGACTATTGGCGGAAGGTTAAGGGTGAATACCTTATACCTAGCCAAATTTTACTACAGGTTTAAGAATTTATTTCTAGCAAGTAATACATTATTATGTTACTTACTTTTACGCAAAGCTCTGGATTCTTCGTATTTGGCAAGAGAATAGAAACCACCAGATTTTGTTTGAACAATGCTCGGTGCTATTTTATTGACAATTGGACCACTTCTGTATTCGCGCCCACTAAAAATCACAAAATAATTATGTACACATCTTATTACAAAAAAAATCAAAATTCAGCTTATAAATTATTATAGCAACACTATGAGAATTTTTAAGTTTAAAATTTTAAAAAATATTATTATATGCGGTTGCAAAGTCAGAAATGCAGAATTTTGGTTTTAATTTAGGAAATTTAATAATAATTTGTATTCAAAACTAAAAATTAGATTTCCAAAAATTTCAAAAAAACAAATACAAAAAAAACATTAAAATGTTTAGTAAATTCAGTGCGTTTTTTTAATTTAGTATATTTCACAAAAATATTAAGAGGTAAAAGATTTTAATATAACCTGTAATGGTTTTTTTTCATAAAATTTAAAATATTAATGGTAAATTTTTATCACCGTTAATGTTATAGAGGTCGATAAGTTTTGTTTCGTTTTTTTTTATATATAGCTTGATCAAGGCAGATTTACTAAAAACAAGTAAACAAACCAGTGTAAAGCCAGTGTGAACAAAACTTTTTGAACTTATTAAAATATAAAAACAAAAAATAAAGTTATAAAATATTTTAAATGTTTTTAATGCAATATTATTGCAAAATTTCTTGGCAGTTTATTTAGTTACTGTTTGTGTTTTTTTTTCGATGTTCGCAACAGGATTTGCATAAAATTTTCAAATTTTGGAATCGTAAAAAGCGTGGGCCATTGTTACTATGCTTTATGTTTAAAAACTGAGTTGTTTTTTTTATTTTTTTGTGTTTAAAAAGTAATAGTAACTTAAGAATAACAAAATATGTTAAATAAGGTTTAAAAACTTACTCAGTGGCTAATCCCTGAACCATGATAAAACCATTACCGAAACAAGGCCACCAATGGGTCAATATTACATGTTTGTTGTTTGCCATTATTTTTATGTCAGATAAAAATATAACTTTTTAATTTACTAATGGCTAACAATTTTATATTCTCCGCGCTGAATTTTTTGATTTTTTTAACCCATCATACCAGCCTAAAACAAAACATGACAAATTTTAAAATTACAACAATGTTTGAAATAAAAATATTGCTGTTTTGTATACAAGTGAGGATTTTAAGAAAAAACTTTATTTGCAATGCTGTTTGAAAACCAAAATTAAAAATTGCGTTTTAATCAAATTTATTAATATACATTTTACAATTATAAAAAATAATTGCTGCTGTCCACTTTTTCACTTTTTGGAGTAATCGTGTTAAATAAGTTTTTAATTCTCATGTCATGTCCTAATTTATTAAAATCTGCTAAAGTTTTTAAAGCTTAATTTAAAAAATTAGATTTAAAAAAAATGTTTTGAAAATAAAAAGGGCTGTTAATTTTTTATAAAAGGTTTGCATTCACACAAAACCATTCAAAATTGAGCTTTCTGTCCAAAACGACTTGATCCCTTTTTAAGAGGATTTAATCTTCGCGCATGAAATCGTCAGCATTATGATTGTTAAGCAGTTGATATGTTTTAATTTAAAGAAAATTAATTTATTTTTTATAAATCAAAGCAAAAAGTTCGTACTAAAAAACAATTATTGCACATTGCAAAAGCATTGTCAGTTTCAATTTCGACGATCGGTGCGCGACGATTAAAATTCTGGTCAAAGCAAAGCACACTCAGTCAATCAACAATTTAATATTAATTAAAATACAATATTTTTTAATTTATTTAAAAATGTAATGTTAATGTAAATCTTATGTTAGTGCACATTTATTTCAACTTTGTTTTAGATAAAGATTTTGTTAAGAAAAACAAAATTTGCGAAAAAAATCCTAAAAAATAAAATTTCAAAATTAAGTCGATGCATGTAATATAAAGTTTTTATATAGTTGGTCTGTAATATAGTTTTAAAAAAAACCTTTATTTTTTTCAATAAATTTTAATTTTGAAAATGTTTTCTACCACAAATATTTAGATTTTTCTTATTTTTGTGTTGCTTCAAAATTAGTAATTTAATTTTCAAAAAAGTGCTATGCAAATTAAATCCTACACGTATGCAAACTTTAAAGTTTAAAATTCCAGAGGTGATTCAGTATATTTGTAGCTTTACTACCTTACTGGTAACTTTGCGATATTTTACTGTAATTCTGAAATGCCAAAATTTTAAGATTAATATATATCGTCTAATGATTTCTGACTATCTTTTTTAATAAACAGATGACCCTGTCTTTCGCAGAAGCATTTCTGGTAAGTAACAGTTTTTTGCAAGGTGTTCGTTTACTTTGGTATTGACGATTGTTTATTGGTTTATAATATAATATTAAAATCGCATACTGTAAGAAGGTATCGCATTGTAATAAAATAAAATATTCTTAAAAAAATTATTTTAAGCGCTGCCATTACGAAAAACACTACCTAGAACATGAGAAATTATTTTATAGCCGTTCGCATGGTCATTAATACAAGCTGTTTACACAGACATCCCAGCATTTAATTTTCCATTTACACAGTCAACCATTAGTGGGTATGCGATTCGCGCATCGTTGATTATTGAAAAACGTTTTCATTTAAAACATTTATCAGTAACTTTTTTCTCTCCTGCTTATTATTGGTGCATTCGTCATGACATGGGTAAGTAAACAAATTTTGGTTCGTTTTCCAGTCTGATTTACTCCACTAAAACTCGGTTATAGAAGTACAAAACTTATCTATTTCTTTAGAAATTAATAAATTTAAAACTGGTAAAACGCCATTAGATTCTTTCACAGTGAACTCAATTGAAACATGCTGTTTATTTATATAGTCAAAAAATTTGGATACATGACTCTCAGATTCAAATAAAATAAAACAGTCATCAACATAACGGCGGTAAAACAATGGTTTGAAATCAGACGGACAATTATCAAGCCACCATTTTTCTTCATGATAAGATAAAAAAGAGTTAGCCAAGACTGAATCTAGCGGGGATCCAATTTGCCAACACCTGATTTGACGATTAAGAAAAAGAAAAAGTCTAAGTGGTTTAATGTTGGGCGAGGGGTGAAGTAGGGGGGGGGGAGTTGAAATGGAACGTTAAGCTTCTCCAACAATCACAAAACTGCCGACACTCTTTTCTCCCTAAATTTTGGGGCAAATCTCGGACCCGCATCTGGATTGGGGGGTCTAATCAAGTGAATAAGTATAATTAATTGACAAAAACAAACAATAAGTGGTGTGAAATTTTAAAATTTTAGATTATCCAGAATTCATAGATGCTTTCGAAAAGGATTTCCTGATAATTCGGATGAATTAGTGGGAGATCTGTGAAATGGTGATGGAACGCACCAGGCTCAAAGAGTCTGCACTCCCTAATTTGGTGTATACTAACCCAACCAATTAATTTTGAAACAAAGTAAAAAAAAATGTCCAACAAGACTTCTAAAATCTAAACCGTAGGCATTTATGAGTCATCTCAGTTGGGGGGGAGGGGGGATATCTTATTCACTCGCCCTCGTGGATGGCACTTTCAGAATCTATAAAAAAATCGGAATCGGTGTCTTCTTATAGGATCAGAATGTTGTATGAGGATCCGGACCTTGCGTTTTTATTGTGATGGTTAAATAAGGTCAGTGTCAATAATTTTGTCACCAAGAGGGTTGAGGGCAAAGAATTAATTAATATATGTGTACCGGCGAGAATCAAATCTTCAAGGTACCCGGATAGATTTTTTTAAAAATTTTTAGCGTTTGATGGTGGATTGTTGTAATAATTTTCAGTCCTGCTAATAGCGATTGTTAACAGATATTTGCTTTAAAAATTTTCGGTAGCCTTGGGCGCCAAGCATAGGTGGGCGTGGGCAGCCTCTCAGATTTGGCGGGGGAGGAGGATCTTGGGGGGGTGTACGGCAAGACCCGAAATTTTGGGGGGGGTGCGGGTACATTGGGCAAGTTGTGGTCCGGGGTGGGTGGGGGTTAAACCCCCAATTAGGTGGGGGGGTTAAAATCCGAGAAACACAAAATATCCATATCGTTTTTTTCTGGAGTGCATTTCACCGTATATCGTTTTTGGCATTTTGAAGGAAAAATAGGTAAAAAACGCTAATTTAGGTTAAAAAGCCCTTTTTTATTGCATTTTTGAGCTTTTTATTGTTTAAAACATTCATTTTGACCACAAAACTCAAGTTTGGAGGCAGTTAGAAGTCATTTTAAAGACATTTTTTTCTTCATTTTTCCAAAATTGGGGGGTTTAACCTTTTCTCCGCCCCACTTTTGAGTGGGGGGGGGGGTTAAACCCCACTTTTATTCAGAATTTGGGGGGGGGGTTAACCCCCCCGACCCCCCGTGCCCCTGTATGGGTTAGCCCCCCCAACCCCTCCCCCGTGCCCATGTATGGGTGTTATCCCAATATTTCCGTGCTGCCTGGGAGATGGGCTTAAAACACATTAAAAAGACGTAAAACAAGCTTATAAATGCTTAAAATCTATAAAATTAAAATAAGACCTTATTGCAACTATAAATTTTATTTTTTTAATTCTTTAAAAATAATGTGTTTATATATTCTTATAATTAGATTAGAAGTAAGTTCTTTATTAATAATTACGTAATAATAGAATTTAGTAATTTTATTGTCTTGATTACTAAGTCAAGTATCACAAACTTTTTAATCCATAATCTTATATTTAATTAAAGATTATATACATACATGGGCGTAGCCAGGGGGGGGGTCTAGACACCTCTTTTAGGTGGGCAAAGCAAAGGGAAAAATTAGGCGGGGTTAGACCCCCCCCCTTTTGCAGTGGCGTTACCAGGATTTCATTTCGGGCGGGGCTGGGGGGTACATGCTAACCCTGAGGGGGGTCTGGGAGGCGGCAGCCCCCCAGAAATGCGGGGGGGCTGGGAGGCAGAGAGCCCCCAGCGGGGTCAAGGGGCAGAGCCCCTTGTGGGGTCCACGGGGGCAGAATGCTCCCCGTGGGAGAAAATTTTTAATTTAAGGCACTAAAATACACTAAGAAAATTTTAATTCCAATAAGAGTTGAAACAAAATTTAAGGTTTTCTTATTCCTATCCATTTAAAACATCTGTTTAAAAACATAATGAAAGGTTAATAGTGTTTATGGAGTTTTATTGTTACTTGTAGTTTTCATTCTAACATGTATGCCTTAACTATAAGCAGCAAAATCGATTTGAAATTGAAAAACTGAGATAATACAATTAAACTTACACAGAAGCTAGGAAAAATTAGGTTTTTTGACTATTTAACATGCTTTCGGAACGCATCAGGAGAAGTTTCTGTATTAATATTTAAGAAAAAAATTTTTTTCTCCCAAAATTCAAAAAACGTAAGGGTCCCACGTTACGAATTCCGGCTAGCCGGATTTCGGGGGGGGGGGGGGGAGCAGCCGCTAAGGGTCCGATATCCCAAGCAAAACAACTGTAAACAAATAGCTTAGTTTTTAAAGGATAATACTACAATTTATTGAATAAAATATTTTGGTATTAACAAGTGTTAAAACGGGAACGGGACACGAGAATACTGGACACGAGAGTACTGGACACGAAGGTACTGGGCTTAAAAAGTTGCGTTCACCACAACCCGCAGCAAAATCGATTAATTATGCAAGGGGGACACGAGGGTATTGACGAGCAAAATAACATAACCTTCCCGTATATATTGGGATAAACTTATTGCATAACAATTGTTTGTTGTATACTTACAAATCGCTCAGTTAGGTTAACTGACTTATAAAAGGAGGATTATAAAAAAAATTATAGAGAAGACATAAAACAAAAGTAATAATTTCATAACATTTTTGCGTTATTGTCTACATTTTCGTGCCCTTCTTTAAATAATAGCTTTAAAAATGCTGAGAAACTATTAGGCGACTCGAAAAATAATAAACATTAAGGTTGCTGTTATGCTTTGGTTGTGCTGTCAAAACATTTTTGTGGTTATTTTTCGTGGTGTGTAAAAAATAAATTCTTTAATAATGCCTTTGGGAAAAAATAACTGCAAAAATAATTGCAAATAATTATAGTAAAAAAATTGAATTTTATTTTGTTAAAATAACAGGAAACATACATAAGCTAGTTAAAACTGCACTTGAAATTGCATGTACCTTTTACATAAACAAAACCAAACAAAAATAAACTAAACGCATTTGATAACTGAAACCCACAACCAGAACAACCTAACCTATTAATAACCTTGCAGGAGAGACATTTTAATAAATATTTGCCGAAAAACAATTGCTTGCTTTTGTTACAAGTAAATTATTTTTTAATTTTTAAACGTACACTATTATTAAAATTTTATGATAAAATTTAGTTTCATTTTTGGGTTTTGCATTTTTTTAAAATAATAAAGTTTACTGTACAATGGTGGGGTTTTGAAGACTCTGAAAAAATTTACTTATTACTCAAATTTTCTATGTAAATGATTAAATATCATACATAAAAAATCTAACAATATTGTGTTTTTGGGTTTTAAAAGCAGATTTTGTTTGTATTATTTTTAAGGTGGAACACTACAGTTAAAACCGCACAAACTTTGTACAGTCACTGTTCATTACAGCTGTAACCAATTTGAGAAGACTTACATACTGTATTAATCCTAGTGTGCTAAACATCATTCTTTATATTTTGATGAAACATAAAAATTCAAAATAAGCTGTGGCAATGGTCCACAAAGGGGATTCCGACGAATAATAGGTTTTTTTCACAAAATGACATATAAAATTTTTTTGTGCATGTCAATTTTAAAAATTTTTTATTTTTATCATTTGAGAGACCAGTTAGATAAAACTTTCCTGTTGTTTTGCAGCAAAATCGTATAGAAAAAAACTCGAGAAAACCAGACATTTTGAAAAGTTTTTTGAGAAAATTTTATTAACTTTGGAGCCTAATTTCTTCATTTGTAAGTTTTTGTACGATTTTTAAATAAACAACGCCAATGTTTCTAACCCGTTGAGTTCTACAGTTTTAGATATATTTTGTTAAAAAAAGTAAGTAAACAAAATTTAGTAATTTTGCAACGGATAAATTTAATTTGAAGTAGTTAGGAAAACTACATTTTGAAACATTCGTTTAAAAGTACTTTTTAACCGAAGGTTGTATACAAGTAGTTTAAAGCATAGGACTTAGCATGTACGGAGGGTGCTAGGTTCGAATCCCCCTGGGAGTTATTTTTAACACAAAAAAAATTTTTTTTTTTAATTTTTAATTTTTTTTTAATTTTTTTAACTTTTCGTCGGAAAAATGTACATTGTTTAGATATTGTATTGGACCCAGATTACGTACTTTCAGTTGGTTATGAAGTAAAACCGAGTAAGAGTGCAAAGTGTCCCTCCTCTAGGAAGAGTCGCAACCCCCCTAGCGCCCCTGCGGGGGTCAAATCAAAAAACAATTCGGATTAGTAATAAAAACCAAGAAAACACAAAAGTAGTTTCTTTTTAAAAAATGGAAAATTTTTGGAACTGTAGTGTTCTACCTTAAATGATAAATATGTTTTCTAAGTGAATTCCTTAGAATCAAGTGGGCTGAGAGAGGGCAGAGGTTATTTTTTATATTGAAAGGGTTATTTTACTACTGAAATCTATTTTTGCAGAAGTTAGTTTTTCCAAAGATTTTATCAAAAAAATTGATTATTTTCAAGAGTCAGATGAAAGGGATCTGATGGAGAAAAAATGACAGCAAACAAACTATGCAATTCGCTTACGTATTTTGATACAAACAAGTAAAAATAGGAAACAAATTTGAGAAAAAACAGTGATCAGATAACTTTATAAAGATGTCATTTTTATTCTCCATAATTAGTTTGAATATTGAATTACTTAGTTTTTTGCAAAGAAAGGGTTTTTGGTTATCAGAGCTTTGGAGTAAGCTTCAAACATTATACATGTTTTTATTAAAAAGCCATTGTATAAATTGTGTGTAAAATGACCTTTAAAATTTCCTTCAATTATAGTCATAGGTGAGAAGAGAGCAGGTGAGGTCATGCCTCACCTTGAAATTTTGGGACCCCCCAAGAAAATCAGGAACCCCCACCCCTCCCCAAATTTCAACTTTTCCCCTAACCTCCCCTCTAGAATTTGAGATGAACCCCCTTTCCCCTAGGGAAAATTTTCGGGTATTTTTTTTAACTAAATTTTCTTCCAAAAACATGGATTTTTAACAGATATTCATGTTTTTACACCCTTTTTCCCCAGACTATCGCTTTTTATTCCATAAAATGTAGTATTTTATCCTATAAAAAGAACAATTATTAAAGTTATTATGGTTTAAAACCTGTTATGCTTTGGACACCCGGCCCCACCTTGACCCCCCTCTGATTTTAAATTTTCGCACCCCTAAATTTTCGACCCCCCCCCCTAAAAAGCTAGGGGGTCTCCAGACCCCTCGGGACCCTGCTCGGAGAATTTCAAAATTCATTTACCCGGATTCACCCCCCCCTAGCTCACCCCAACGTCTTTATCTATGATTATAGTTCTATGTTTTCAAACAATTTCCTTTTAAGTTTTTTTATTATTAAATTGCATTATATAGCAAGCAAGAAGTGTTATTTATCATTAAAAACCAACACGCATTCAAAGGATTAAAATTTGCAACGTTCAGCTCAGTTAATTTAAAAATTTTACATATTTGTGGCAAACGTTTTTTCAGCTCAATACCCCCGTGTCCAGTACCTCGTGTCCAGTACCCTCGTATCCTAGAATCGTTAAAACACGAAGTTCCATAAAAAATTTACATTTTGGTGGATATTTAAAAAGAATCGTACTAAATTTTCTCGAGAGGAACGGGGGCTCATATATACATTCAGTAGGAGTTCACGATCGAAAAATTCGGATATTTAGGGGGAGGGAGAGTGACCCTCTGGATTTTTTCAGTAGGGGGGGGCAAAATTTTGAAGCTTGGGGGCTATCACCCACTCTGCCCCTCTCCCAATCCATTTTTATCCATCGTCAACTGAAAATGATTTTTGATATTCCGCAATTCATGTTCCAGGTAATCTAACGCGGCTTACGTGCAAAAGGTGATGCTCCGTTACGGCGGGTGGTATTTCCCTCGATTCGTATATTCTTTTGGCAATTTCCTGGCTGAATTTCCACAGGGCTCTGTCCAGAACGTAAAGCGGGACGCAAATGCGGAGAATTCTGACGTTGTATGCACATTCAAGGTGATCCTGCTAAATAGTAAATAAGACTTAAGTACAAAATATTAATTTAAGTTATTGCTATTTAAATCATTTTTACTTTAGGTAATTTTTAAAAACGATATCAAAAGGCTTTAATAATGATAGTTTTTGTATTTCTTTTTCTATAGCGAACAACCAACGGACATAGCTTAATTAAAGAAAATTTAAACCATGTTTCATCACTTACTGTTATAATATTTTTTATTATAAAATTTTACTTTCTCATGGGAGATTATTACAAAAAAAAAATTGATACTTGATATATGAAAAAATTTAAACACAAACTTGGAGCCAAGGGCTGTCTGATGACGTATGATTCCAAACCACATCTGTGATTGTAAGAACATTTCCATTCATTTTTTTTCATTTTTTCTACCAGGTGTCCCACTTGGTCTTGAGTAAGTTACCTTTTTACCTTTACCTATAAAACAAGTTTCTCATTTTCCAATTTTACTTTTATTTGTAAAATAATGTCAGTGTTCCGTATTTAAATTAAAAGCTCCTTCTCTTGGATATTTAGGGACGTACTTAAGTAAGCAAAAATCAAGGCATTTCTTCCCAAAATACAATTTAAAATAAAAAATTTCCCAAAAAATGATGGGCTAGTTGGATTGCCACTTGCTCTCCCCTCTCTCCTAATAGGTAGACAAACGGGGGTTGGAGGACGGTTTTTAGATATATTTTCCCTAAAATTCTGGGTGTCCCAGAACTAAAGTTTTGGGACACCCAGAATGTCATTCCAGAATGGACAACCAGAAACATGTCCTTTCAGACCTGTGGGCGGTCTTGGAAAAATGCCCCTCCAATATCAGTGGCTGTGTCCCGCCCTTGTTTTAATGTGCTATTACTGCCAAAAATGAAAAAGTACCATCAAATTAATACACCATTTTTGACCTATTATGACGTTCCATCATCGCAAAAAATTATTCAGTTTTTAGCCAATTTTAATGCTTTTAGGTCATTTTACACCTATTTTTACATAAATTTCGTTTTTTTTTTTGTTCTTTTTTCCCTTTTTTTCTCCATTTTTTCTATTTCTTCCCTGCTTGCCCCTCTTGTTTTCTTCCTTCTTCGTTTCAAAAAAATTTCCCCCGCCAATAAAACCCCGGGAGGTCTTGCTCGACCTTATTACGAATATGGACATACATGGACATGAAAAAGTTGGTTCGGGATTGAAGTTCCTTCGCCTCCATAAAATCAAAATTAAAATTTCCAAAAACAACCCAAAAATAAAACATTATTGGTGCAGCTGCACTATTTTCCAAAACACAGTGCAAATATAACAAAACCGACAAACATACATCAGCATCTGGGGTACGGTTGGGTCCACACATAGATGAACAAGGGGGTCTCTAGGTGGGCGCCATGGGAAGCCCATTATGAGTGCAGCCCAGTCGGAGCCGCTCCACCCTTCCATACATGGGCCAATTGGTCCGGAGTGGGGGGGGGCTTAAATATAGTCCTAAATTAGGGATTTTAAAATCCGAGAAAACGCAAAAATACCCACGTATCGTTTTTTTTGGAGTTCATTTTACCCATATGGTTTTTCAAATTAAAGAAAAAAAATAGTTTAAAAAAACGCTACTTCTAGGTGAAAAAGTCCTTTTATAGCAAATACCGTTTTTATTCAATCAAATGTAGTTTTATCTTATAAAAAAACCTATTATTAACCTTTAATGGTTTGAAAGTATTTGCTTCAGACATTCGACTCGACCTTACCCTCCCTCTCCAGGTTTCAAAATATTTGGGCCCCCCTCCTAGAAAGCTAAGGGGGGTTCGACCCCCCTATGACCCCCTCCTAGCTTTTGAAATATCATTTAACCGGGGTAAACCCCTCTAGTTTCGGTGACCGCGTCTATCTATGGCTCCACCCCCTAGCCCCAAAATTTCGGACCCTCCCCCTAGAAAAAAATCTAGCCCCCCCCCCCCCCCTCCTCCCAAAATTTTTAAATTTTGACACTCCTACCCCTATATTACAATTACTAAATCGACCCCTCCCCCTCCGAGAAAATTTTGTGTATAAATTTCAGTTGGCAAAAACCTGCTGTACGAGCACAGTTTTGTAGTTTAAAAAACAGTACTTTTGTACTCTTTTATAAATAAATAGCCTATTTTCCTATATAAAATTCTATTTAGTGCTAAAAAAGTTTAAATTAATGATTTAATGTGACTTTGTTTTGGAAGCGGGACGCCTTTTGACCCCTCTGGATATCAAACCTCGGTTCTCCCCGGTGAGAGAGTCCCTAAAGAATTTGGGGGTACGGACCCCTCTTTGGACTCCCTTCTAGCTTTCAAAGGGCCATTTACCCAGGGTAGCCACCACCCCCCCGCTCCCCTCCGCAGCTTCAGGTCCAGCTGCTCGTGTCTGCAGACAGAGAACGACAAACAAACGAACAAATAGCAATGTTGGTACTGAAAAAAGCTGGATTGAGCTCCAGTTGGTTTCGTAGCGAGTAACAGCTTCTGCGACTTCCTAATTCCCTGCGTGGGAGTCAGGTGGATAATATTGTAGCCGCTCTCTTTGGCAACTCGGAGTGGGATTTTTTTCCCCACTTTTTGGAATGGTCCTCAAAGTTTAGCCGGGTGAGTAACACGTTGAAACAGTCCAGCCCAAAAATTCCGCATTTTAACCAGCCCCGACATGCAGTGAGGGTGCCACTTGGAAATAACCGGATCCACTCGGCTCAGGAGGCTCCGACAAAAACAGTATCACAAGTGGAATTTTTACGGAGTAAAACAACTAGTTGAAATTTCAGCTTATATAAAGATACTTGACCAGTTTCCCTCCATCTCCTCCTCCACTTCTTAGAGTGGTTTCAAAAATTCTTAGTTTTTATTAAAAAATAAAATAAATAAACGCCTTTAATATATATAGTTGTCATGCACCTTTCACAAAATTTACGATTTTTTTCTATTAGGGAAACTAATTTAGATTTAACAGCCCTGATTTCGGCCACTGGCTATTATTTTTGCTACGCAAAATTTAAAATGATGTCATCTGGCGAGATGATAGTAGTGTCATTAGTCATAATTTACTCATTTTGAGCGTGACAGAATAGCAGGCCGGGTCATGAGATAAAACTGGCTCAATTCAGTAATAATTAATACTCAAATGGTCCGTCGTTTGTAAGAAAATATAGCTGAAAGTATTGTTATTGCAGATTTTTGAGTTTTAATTATAGCAACAGCGGGGCCTGTCGGCAGATTTATAGATTCACACCTATTTTTACGTTAAATTTATGTTATATATTTATAATATTGCAGCATTGAGAATTTCCCAAAATGTTTCTTAATGAATAGTTTATTGTAATAATTTTGTTACGCGATACACCATAAACCAAAGGGGCAAGTCCTTAAACATGCTATTAACTGGCCGAGTGATCGTGCTACGGATTGTTCCACCAAGAGGTCCCCTGATCAGATTTTTCCACGGTATAAAAATACCCCCCTCTTTATTAGAGCATTGCCTCCCCCCGCCCAAAAATAAAAGTACCCAGAAGTATGGCGCAATTTTACCAATTATAACACCATTGTACGCCAAAATTTTTGCAGTTTTTAGCCTATTTCAATGCATTTAAGCCATTGACCTCTTTACCTTCTTTTCGCTTTTTGTTTTAAGTCCTTCTTTTTTCCTTTTTCTCTCCTGTTTTGCCCCCGTTTGGACAGGGTCCATCCATGCCCCCGATGAACAGGGAGGGGGCAGTAGCCAGGTGGGCGGGGGTCAGGTGAGGTCGCACCCCTGGCCTGGATTTTTGGCTGAGGATGGAGCCGTGGCAATGGGTCAGGTAACCGAACTG
>JASAMX010003792.1:0-15150 GCA_030248175.1 Microlaimidae sp. YZB2_3 | reverse complement strand
TATTCAAAAAAGCTTTGCTTGTTAGATTTGTCGCTTTCTGGGCAGGTCCACTAAACGCGTGCTGACCAGGTACTTTGTTAGCACGTTGTTTAAAACACCTGATAATGTTTTAATTTTTGGGTTTTTTTTTAAGAAATCTTAGTTTTTTTAAAACTTTTGAAAACTTTTAATTCTTTTGAAAACTTTTTGTCGGTATGGCATAAACTTATATTTTATTAATTTTAAGTATATTTGTTATAAATACCAGCTAATAAGGCAATAACTCCTAGTTAAGGGTTAGCAAATCTGCAAACTATAGGGGTTACGGCCTTATTAGCTTTTATTTAAAACAAATATGCATAAAACTGTTTAAATACTAATTTTAAAAAAAGAGTTTTATAAAATTTCGAAAAAAAATAAAAAAAAAAATAAAAAGATTATTAAGAGTTTTAACTGACGTGCTAACATAGCACCTATAGTCAGCACGCGTTTAATGGACGGGCCCTGATGGCACTTTTAAAGGTAAATTACTAAGAAATTCTAAATAAATTTGCAATTTTTTCAAAGAAGGAGGATCACTTTCAAAGAAGAAGTTACTAATCAGTAGTGATGGGCAGTTACGGTTTCGGATGTTCCGGGCAAAATTTGGAATTCAGTTCAGACTCGGAAAATCTCAATTCCGGTTCTGGTTCAGGAGTTTTAGCAGTTCCGCCAATCACTAGTAATTGCATGATGTCTAGATCTCCGAGCTCCCGGAGCAACCCCGGAGCTCCACCCTATTTTCGTACTAATTTTTAAAAATAATAAAAGAATAATGTGCTAGAGATTATTTTGTCAATTTTTTTGTAAGCTAATTTTTTTTAACTTACTTAAAACGATAAAAATAGTCCTAAAATGCACATAGAGTATCTTTAAATGTACTTCAAGCTTAAAATCGCTCATTTCAGGTAGAACACCACAGTTTGATTTTAACGGCAGATCTTTTCTAATTAACTTTTACTAACGTAATTTGACCTGCTGATTCAATTTAAAATTTATTTTTCTTAAAAAAATTGTTATCGTCCACAATCATTATAAATGACACAAAAATAAATACATGTCAAAAATACAATACAATAATAAAATTAATCACCAAAAATATTCTATTTTTTTATTTTTCCTTTAGCGTATCTTGAATAATGAACACTTTTTTTTTAATTAAAAAGTTTAAAATTAAAAATCAAATTTTTTCGACGTTAAAATTATTCCTGCTTGAAATTCGATATTTGCGGGTTTGAAGATTTAAGTCCGACGCTCTAGACCACTAAGTTACTGGCCATCTGAGGCTCGATCTTTAAAAGCTGGTATTAAACAGGGCGTTTCGAAATGTAGTTTCTCGGCGTCAAATCGAAAAACTTTAAATGAAAATTAATAAAATTGATTCTCTCAGATTTTAATGAAAGTTTACTTAACAGTGATTTTATAAGCAAAGTGCTTTATAGTTTATGAACTTAATTAAAATCTTTGAAGTTTTTAGATATATTTGCGAACTCTAACCCATCAGTACTGTTATACAATAAAGTGGGTAAAAGGGTAAAAATACAAAACTTTTTACAATTAGTTTGCAAAATACATCAGCAAAACATGTTAACTTAACAATAAATTATTTTTTCTTGTAAACAACCTCTTGAATTTAAACTATGTTATATTATCTGTCCAGCCGTTATGTAAATATTGCTAAATAGAAAAAACTGGCAAAACCGATAAAATATGGAAATTTCTAATTATTAAAGGTACGACTAAGTGTTTTTTACACTAAAAATTTAATCTTTCATTCCTACTAACGCAAGTATGTGTTTAGTTAAAAGATTAACTACTTAACTACCTATACTTAACTACTTACTACTTAACTACCTAGTTCAAAAATTTCAAGTAGTTAACTACCTACTTACTACCTACTTGTAATTTCATTTAACTACTTAACTACCTACTTATAATTTTTAAAGTAGTTAACTACCCACTTAACTACCTACTTTGATTATCGTACACTGCAACACTAAAGTAGTCAACATAATTAATCGATATTTTGAATATTATTTGATTATAAATCTAATTCAGGATTTTTTTTTATTTGACTTTTCTTTTAAAAACATCAATTTTTTAATTTTCCTAAAATCTTGAATTACGTTTCAACTAAAACCACATCTAAAGAAGCCCCCTTTTTTTCATTAAATATCTATAAAATTGCAGCAAAATCTGAGCGAATCAAATTTTTTAAATGGCCAAAAACTGGTTTTTTTTAGCTTTAAATTCATGGAAATATAGCTCAAGATAATACAACATGTAAACAATAAAATTATTAATGATAAATACTTCATAATCTGAGCTTTCCATCGCACTATAATTTTGTCCGACAAAAATTTATATCTAAGGTGATATTTAACTTCTGGTAAAAATCGTTGTAACTGCGGTGTTCTACCTTAAGGGGCAAAGCTCAATACGCTTTGAATGGCTGGACTCGACATGATCCCAGGGTTGAAACATCGCTAATATTTATATATTTTTCCGAATGAAACAATAAACCCAAAGGGAAAAGCTTAACAGTAAATTTTTTGAGGGTTCAGAAAATCTTCTATGGGTTCAGCGTGGTTACTATAGATTTGCCTTTTTTGCTCCAACCATTTATTTCACCATTATATTAGTTACAAAATAATTAAATGCAATGAACGTTTAATGTAAATAGAGCAGAAACAGTTATGGTATTTATTTTAACTAGACTTTAACTATATGAAAACATAAAATCATTTAGCAAAAAATCTAGATAATACTTGTCTATTATGTGAGAGTTATGTTTAGGTTTTATCATTTTATGTAGATTTTAATTTAAATTATTTACGGAACTTACTTAATGTAAAATGTTTTTGTTTTGTCGCGCTCTTTAACTTTTTAGTCATTGTCGCAGCAAATATTCTGAACTTAATTTTTGCAAGAAAAATTGTAAACAAAAATTAAATGTAATTTTTTATTTTTCAGATAATATAAACCGAAAATCTTAGTTCAACTAAAGTAGGCATAAAAAGAAAAAGATATGAAGCGTTGAATATCAAAACTAATTTCTGCAGTTTAAAAACCATTATCCAAATTAACTTTTTTTCCTAAAAAATCAGGCGGAAAAACAAGACCTATGAAAAGTCTATTCGGTTGCGTTGTAAGTCTTGTCTTTCGTGCTAAAAAGCCCGTATTCTAAATAAAAATTTTGTTTTAGTTGGTTCTAAAATAGAGGAGTGCGCACACTTTTAGTCAAGAGGAGTTAATAATAACCTTCAGAATTTTCGGTTTACAAACAAGTAAATCAGGATTATCTTTTGCGTAACAGAATAAACAAATTAGTTTGAAGCACATATTTGATAAAACAAAAACATTTTACATTAAGTAAGTTCCGTAAATAATTTAAATTAAAATCTACATAAAATGATAAAACCTAAACATAACTCTCACATAATAGACAAGTATTATCTTAAATTTTTCGGAAATGACTTGTTTTTCCATATAGTTAAAGTCTAGTTAAAATAAATACCATAACTGTTTCTGCTCTATTTACATTAAACGTTCATTGCATTTAATTATTTTGTAACTAATATAATGGTGAAATAAATGGTTGGAGCAAAAAAGGCAAATCTATAGTAACCACGCTGAACCCACAAGAAGATTTTCTGAACCCTCAAAAAATTTACTGTTAAGCTTTTCCCTTTGGGTTTATTGTTTCATTCGGGAAAATATATAAATATTAGCGATGTTTCAACCCTGTAAATTATGCTCCAAAGCTCCAGCCATTCAAAGCGTATTGAGCTTTGCCCCTTAAGGTAGAACACCACAGTTACAACGATTTTTACTAAAAGTTAGATATCAACTTAGATATTGACTTTTGTCCGACAAAAGTATAGTGCGATGGAAAGCTCATATTATGATGTATCCAACAGTAATAATTTCATCGTTTACCGGTTGTTCTATTTCGAGATATAGTTCCATGAATTTAAAGCTCAAAAAACAGTTTTTGGCCATTTAAAAAATTTGATTCTCTCAGATTTTGCTGCAATTTTATAGATATTTAATGAAAAAAAGGGGGCTTCTTTTAGATGTGGTTTTGAGTCAAACGTAATTCAAGATTTTAGGAAAATTAAAAAAATTGATGTTTTTAAAAGAAAAGTCAAATAAAAAAAAATCCTGAATTAGATTTATAATCAAATAATATTCAAAGTATTGATTAGACTTGTGTCTAACTATTTCTAGTGTTGTGATAGTTAACCAAAAATCAAAGTAGGTAGTTAAATGGGTAGTTAACTACTTTAAAAATTATAAGTAGGTAGTTAAGTAGTTAAATGAAATTACAAGTAGGTAGTAAGTAGGTAGTTAACTACTTGAAATTTTTGAACTAGGTAGTTAAGTAGTAAGTAGTTAAGTAGGTAGTTAAGTAGTTAATCTTTTAACTAAACACATACTTGCGTTAGTAGGAATGAAAGATTAAATTTTTAGTGTAAAAAACACTTAGTCGTACCTTTAATAATTAGAAATTTCCATATTTTATCGGTTTTGCCAGTTTTTTCTATTTAGCAATATTTACATAACGGCTGGACAGATAATATAACATAGTTTAAATTCAAGAGGTTGTTTACAAGAAAAAATAATTTATTGTTAAGTTAACATGTTTTGCTGATGTATTTTGCAAACTAATTGTAAAAAGTTTTGTATTTTTACCCTTTTACCCACTTTATTGTATAACAGTACTGATGGGTTAGAGTTCGCAAATATATCTAAAAACTTCAAAGATTTTAATTAAGTTCATAAACTATAAAGCACTTTGCTTATAAAATCACTGTTAAGTAAACTTTCATTAAAATCTGAGAGAATCAATTTTATTAATTTTCATTTAAAGTTTTTCGATTTGACGCCGAGAAACTACATTTCGAAACGCCCTGTTTAATACCAGCTTTTAAAGATCGAGCCTCAGATGGCCAGTAACTTAGTGGTTAGAGCGTCGGACTTAAATCTTCAAACCCGCAGATTCGAATTTCAAGCAGGAATAATTTTAACGTCGAAAAAATTTATTTTTAATTTTAAACTTTTTAATTAAAAAAAGTGTTCATTATTCAAGATACGCTAAAGGAAAAATAAAAAAATAGAATATTTTTGGTAATGAATTTTATTATTGTATTGTATTTTTGACATGTATTTTATTGGTGTCATTTATAATGATTGTGGACGATAACAATTTTTTTAAGAAAAATAAATTTTAAATTGAATCAGCAGGTCAAATTACATTAGTAAAAGTTAATTAGAAAAGATCTGCCGTTAAAATCAAACTGTGGTGTTCTACCTGAAATGAGCGATTTTAAGCTTGAAGTACATTTAAAGATACTCTATGTGCATTTTAGGACTATTTTTATCGTTTTAAGTAAGTTAAAAAAAATTAGCTTACAAAAAAATTGACAAAATAATCTTTAGCATTATTCTTTTATTATTTTTAAAATTAGTACGAAAATAGGGTGGAGCTCCGGGGGTTGCTCCGGAGCTCGGAGATCTAGAAAACATCACTAATTACTAGTGATTGGCGGAACTGCGAAACCCCTGGAACCAGAACCGGAATTGAGATTTTCCGAAAATCCGGAACCGGAATTCCAAATTTTGCCCGGAACATCCGAAACCGGAACTGCCCATCACTACTGATTAGTAACTTCTTCTTTGAAAGTGATCCTCCTTCTTTGAAAAATTGCAAATTTATTTAGAATTTCTTAATTGAACTTCTAAAGGCTATCATGGGCCGGTCCACTAAACGCGTGCTGACTAGGTGCTAAGTTAGTACGTTGTTTAAAACTCTTAATAATGTTTTAATTTTGGTGTTTTTTCTCCTCAAGATATCTTATGTGACTCTTTTTTTTTAATGTTATAAAATAAAATTTACACATTTTTATGCATATTTGTTTTAAATAAAAGCTAATAAAGCCTTAACCTTTGATTATGAGTTTTTCGAACCCTTAACTTGGGGTTATTGCCTTATTAGCTTGTATTTATAACAAATAGCCATAAAATTAATTAAATATCAATTTATGCCATGCAGACAAAGAGTTTTATAAGATTTCTCAACAAAAAAGCCAGAATTTAAAATATTATCAATAGTTTTAAACAACAATAGCTAAGATAGCACCTAGTCAGCACGCGTTTAGTGGACCTGCCCCAGAAAGCGACAAATCTAACAAGCAAAGCTTTTTTGAATAAAAACTATGAACAGATATTATTTTGAAATAACGAGTTGTTTCGTATTTTTTTTTAAATAGATTAACATTTTGCTTTTGGAATAAAAATTTTTGAATTTTTTTTCATTTTATTTTTTATATTTCAGTTTTTGTAATAAAATTTTTTGATTTTTTTAAATTTTATTTTTTATATTTCAACAATTATAAAAATATAAATAAATTTAAACAAGAATAAATTACATTCAAAACTTAATTAACAATTTATGAGGCCTTTCTTTATGAGTAACGTTTTAGGCATTCATGAATAGAAATGAACTCTGGACATTCTCATAATGAGAATTTTTTTATTTAAGTAGTCTAAAATTAAAAATATTATCAGATATTAAGCACCACTTGAAACATTCTATACGCTAAAATTAAAATTTTAGAAGGTTTCTGCAAAAAACCTTTCGTTTTTTGATATGACGCTTCTTTGGTGCCGTTTGAGTTTAGTGGCAATTAAAACTTATTTTTCAAAAATTTCAGATTTATTAAATATATTTCACTTTGGGGCAATTGGCAATTAAAATTTAAAATAAAATTTTTCAAACACATCTGGATTTTAAGGTCCCTCATCATGTCATATATAGTATTCGTGATTAGGGATCGACCGGGGCAGAATTATTGCTGATGCCAGGGTCGGGTAAGGGAAATTTTGATTTGCCGGGGCCGGGGCAGGCAAAAAATTTAGCAGAATTTATAATTTTGGTTGTCTTTTTTTCAAATATTCTAATTTTTTACTATAAATTATTTGTTTTAGGTAATTAATAGTCACATACTAGAATTTAAGCACTTGTGTAAAAAAAAAACTTAAAGTTTTTTTAACCAGAACAAAAAAAATGTTTAAATATTTCGATTTTTTAAACCTTAAATTATTATTTTATTTAGTATTCACTACTGTTGTAAAAAATAATGATTTTTGATTATTTTCAGAAAAAGTAAAAGCAATTTAAAAAAAATTAATTTAAGTAAAGTAAGAATAAATATATTTTGTAATATTTTAATTTACGTAAAGTAAAAATAAAAGTAACGGTCGAAATTTTATTTAAGTAAAGTAAAAGTAAAACCTATTTGTTAAGTGAAAACAAGAGTAAAATTATAATAAAAGTAATTGTGCAACGGAGAAAAACGTCAATTTTTGGAGCTTCAGAGCTCCGTTCCAAACTGTTTTGCTATTTTTATGCATAAATTTTTATTTCAATAAGTTTTTTAGTCGAAGTATATGGTGTTTAGTGTGTTAGCGGCTTAAAAAAACTTTTTTCTGAGACTCATTTTAAAACAAGTCCATAGGAAATCTACTTGTTGAAATTACTTAAATTTTACCTAAATTAATTTAAGTATTTGTAGGAAAAAAAATTCGAGTAAGAGTAAAAGTAAGTGAAGTGAAGTTTATTAAGTGATTGGCGATTATTATAATTAATTTTATTAGTGTTGCAACTTCTTTAAAGTTAAAATCAGTTTTAAACCGGTTTGCAAGGACTTGCACACCGGTGGGAAGAAACTTGCACACGGGTATGCCGAAACTTGAACCCCAGTATGCAGGAACTTGCACACCGGTATGCAGGAATTTGCACACCGGTATGCAGGAATTTGCACATTAGTGTGCAGGAATTTGCACACCAGTGTACAGAAACTTGCACACCGGTGTGCAGAAACTTGCACACTGGTGTGCAGACAACTGCACACGGTGTGCAGGAACTTGCACACTGTGTGCAAGTTTTGCGTCATGTTGGAACCAGCATAGTACCAAAAGTTAGCATTGAGTGGTACATTCTTCTCTCTATATATTATGTATTCTTGCTTTTACTTAAACAAATAAAAGTAAAGAATTTTTTTATTACTTTTACTTTTACTCGACACTTAACCCTTTGGGATTTTTTTCGTCCAAAAACCGCTGCAAATTTGCAAAAGGTATATTGTGTCAGTGCTGGAGTGTGTTAAACTCTTTGGCTCTCGACCATCGTTGACAAAGTTTAACATTGAGCGGCAGTGGCGTGGAATCCCTTCTGCGGATTTCCAGAGGAATGATTACCAAAGGGGTTAAATTTCACTTACTTTTATTTTTACTCTTACTCGTAATTTTTTCCTACAAATACTTAAATTAATTTAAGTAAAATTTAAGTAATTTTAACAAGTAGATTTCCTATGGGCTTGTTGTAAAATGAATTTCAGAAGAAAGTTTTTTAAGCCGCTAACACACTAAACACCATATACTTAGACTAAAAAACTTATTAAAATAAAAATTTAAAAAGTTTTTTTTTACTTTCAAAAGTGCTTAAATTCTAATATGTGACTATTAATTACCTAAAACAAATAATTTACAGTAAAAAATTAGAATATTTAAAAAAACCGACCAAAATTAGAAATTCTGCTAAATTTTTTGCTTGCCCCGGCCCCGGCAAATAAAAATTTCCCTAACCCGGCCCTGGCCTCAGCAATAATTCTGCCCCGGTCGATCCCTAATCACGAATACTATATATGACATGATGAGGGATCCTAAAATCCCGATGTGTTGGAAAAATTTTATTTTAAGTTTTAATTGCCAATTGTCCCAAAGTAAAATATATTTAACAAATTTGTAATTTTTGAAAATTAAGTTTTAATTGCCACTAAACTCAAATGCCACCAAAGAAGCGTTATTTCAAAAAACGAAAGGTTTTTTGCAGAAACCTTCTAAAATTTTAATTTTAAATAGCGTATAGAATGTTTCAAGTGGTGCTTAATATCTGATAATATTTTTAATTTTAGTCTATAAATAAAAAAATTCTGATTATGAGAAATGTCCAGAGCTTTTTTCTATTCATGAATGCCTAAAACGTTACTCATAAAGAGAGGCCTCATAAATTGTGAATTAGGTTTTGAATGTAATTTATTCTTGTTTAGTGTTTTATATTTTTATAATTGTTGAAATATAAAAAAAATAAAATTAAAAAAATTCAAAAATTTTTATTACAAAAACTGAAATATAAAAAATAAAATGAAAAAAAATTTAAAAATTTTTATTGCAAAAGCAAAACGTTAATCTACTTATCATTTAAAAAAAACACAAAACAACTAGGGTAGTGCATTTAATTTCGGCACTTTTTCGTTTTTCCAATGTAACTTTTCACTGTATGGCCTGATTTTTATGTTTGATAGCTCATTTTGAAGCTTTTACGATACTGCGTTGCGTCACAAAAGTTTCACTGTATAAAAATTGTTTTTTTTTATTTCAAATTAAATCAGTTTTTAAAAAAATGGAAAATTGCCGAAATTAAATATATGCATTTATTTTCTACACTTTACAAACAATGGATCGTTTCTCAGTCAAAAAATCATCATTTTCAAAAATTTAAAAGACTATCATTATCTTCAGACAGTTTTCTTTAATTTAAGCTTCTATTTGTTGTTCAACGTGTAACTGGCAAAAAGTTACAGCTAAAATGCCAACTGGTATCAAAATGACAAAAATTCTAAAAAAAGTGCATTTAATTTCGGCACTTTTTAAAAGGACTCCCTTATCGAGTTTAGTGAAGTGCTATGACCCCCACACATTTCACGTTGTCTTTTATGATTTACATGATATTTTTATACCTGACTACGTAATTCCACCCGTTTTTACCTACAGCTATGTGTGCCGAATTACCTATTTTTTTTATAAATATTGCTCCCCAGAGCCGTAGACCGGGGACTGAATTCGGAAATACCTATTTTACCGGAAGTTTTTTTTAACCTTTATTGCGTATCATGAATGCCCTGTTCTAAGAGACATTTTATTTTTTGTAATTACCATTTCCATGAAAATATCTAACATAACAATAAATCTGACTACAGTCATCTACATATAATTAGCTCTCATTTGAGCTATCAAACGTCGTATTCCGTCCAGGATTACCAAAGATATAGTCCAAAATCAAAAATGCCCAATTGGGAAAAGTGCCGAAATTAAATGCACTACCCTAGTTATTTCAAAATAATATCTGTTCAAAGTTGTTATTCAAAAAAGCTTTGCTTGTTAGATTTGACGCTTTCTGGGGCAGGTCCACTAAACGCGTGCTGAATAGGTGCTATCTTAGCTATTGTTGTTTAAAACTATTGATATGATGACTATGATGCGAAGGTTTATACAATTTTTTCTAGTGAAGATGAAAAAACAAAAAAGAAAACAGTTGCAAGAAGATACAAACAGATTAGTTTTATGGTCCAAAAATTGGCAACTGAGACTCTCTGAAACTAAGTGTGAGGTTCTTCATATTTCTTCTAAAAGAAATAATTGTATTGATCATGATTTTACTTTAGACGGAAACATTTTATCAAAAAACCAACTTGTAAATTTATTATTTAGCAAATATTACTGTAGACTTTTGCTTCAAGACCCACTTTTCCAATTAAATTGAAAAATTGGGGCTTGGAGCTGGGCTTGAACCAGCGACCCTTCCTTACCGTAGGAACGCTCACGGTGAGAGAAGGGTCGCTGGTTCAAGCCCTAATTTTTCAATGTAATTGGAAAAATGGGTCTTGAAGCAAAAGTCTACAGTAATGTTTGCTAAATAATAAATTTAAAAAATCAAAAGCCGCTACAAAAATACAATAAAAACCAGCAGTTCTCACTCTTTTTTCTGTCTTGTTATTTGTGTGACCGGGCGGACGGCAGGTCCACAAATTAACAATAAAACAATAACAGCGCGATGCTGTTCAACCACGGCTATAAAAGAGTGATTTAGCCAAATATTCCTGTAGCTTGGGTAGCTCAGTGGCAGAGCGTTCCCACGGTGAGGGGGGGGGGTCGCTGGTTCAAGCCCAGCTTCAAGCCCCAATTTTTAAATATAAGTGTTTAGACAGAAATAATGTGGACTTGTCTCAGATGGACATTATTTGCACCATAAGAAATTTGTATTTGATTTGGCCAGCAGCCCAAGCCCACTGAATATAAATATCTACCATATGATAATAATTTATTTATACGCCCAACTAAACACAAAGCACTGTTGCATTTTTTTAATCTGATGAAATGACAATTGAAAAAAATTAAACTCACAGCAATCTTTGACAACCGCGAAATCGCCACTTTTTCAAATTTATAGTTGTTTCTTACACATACATATATAACCTTCTAATTGAAAAAGTGTCGTTTTCGCGCTTGTCAAAAATTGCTGTGAGTATGATTTTTTAACAAACGTATAAATAAATTATTATCATATGGTAGAATTTTTTATTCAGTGGGCAGCTGGTCAAATTAAGTACAAATTTCTTATGGTGCAAATAATGTCCATTTCAGACTAGTCCACATTTTTTCTGTCTAAACACACGCCCGGGGAGAAATCGCCCCTTTTTCCTGCTCTATTCTTAGAGCATTTTTAAAGGCTAGTATGAAGTGTCTTACTATTTAATATTGTGCTATAGAGCTCCGGCCAATTAAAGCGGAGAAAGCTACAGAGCACCGGAGCTCCGCCCTTTCAATGAGGGACAAAATTAAGCCTAAATACATTTAAAAAAGTTTCTCTATCTATATTTTAGGACTATTTTTATCGTTTTAAATAGGTTTTGAAAAAATTTGGTTTACAAACAAATATGACCAAATAATCTATTGTATCACCAAAAGGTAAGTTATTCGAAGACGAGATGTAGAATACGAGATGTTGAAAGATGTAGAATAAAACATGAAACTTCCGAACAGCAATGTTGTTGTGGACAGTCTTTGGTTACGCAGATTAGTGGTAATTTAGAGAACGTTTTCGTGGTTTGTTAAATATTAATTGAGCCAAAAATGAAATAAATGTTTCGCGTCGAAATTTTATCTTTTATGTGGAAATTTCCACAAAATAACGGCAAAAATTTCCCATAACAGAAAACAGTTCAAATTAAATAATTATGTTTTTTTAATTAGGCCTATTCTTTTAGCCGCATTGTTTAAAACTGATGTTTAGAAACTTGCATACCGGTGTGCAGGAATTTGCACACCAGTGTACAGAAACTTGCACACCAGTGTGCAGGAAGTTGCACACCGGTGTGCAGAAACATACATACTGGTGTGCAGAAACTTGCACACTGGTTTGCAGAAACGTGCACACTTTTGTGCAGGAACTTGCACACGGTGTGCAAGTTTTGCGTCACGTTGAAACCAGCATAGTAGCAAAAGTTAGTATTGAGTGGTACATTCTTCTTTTCACATATTATGTATTCTTGGTAAAAATAAATGTAATATTTTACAACCGTAGTATACACTTTACCAAAGTATTAGAAATATAGTCAGGTTCAAAGCAATATTATACTTAATCCCACTAACTATTCTTATTACCTTTAAAGAATGCTCTACAAATAGAACAGGAGTTAAGGCATTTTTATACGGAGAGTATGTTTTGATTAAAACGCCAAAACGTGTTAAAGGAATTAAAATCACAGTTGATTGCCCATATAAAATTTTTTTTGACAACAGCGAAAATTCTTTATATTACAATAAATCAAATATGTTAATAAATGTAGTATTATTTGGAAGAACATCCTATATAAAACTTCACTTATTCTTCTAAATAACGATTTTCGGTCCAAACATACAGGAGGAGTTAAAACGCACCTTTTTATTTTAAATTGTTAGAACAATTTTAAAACTTCATTAGCATTTTTCAAAAATATCACGTGGAAAAATCACGAAAAAATATCACGTGGAGAAAAGAATATGAGCTACCTGAAGTTGTTATATTCATTTTTTGACATTTACTGTGATATTTGATAAAAAAACGTGTTAGATGGAAACAAAACAAGACAAGAAATATTAGAACTAATAACACACTGTAAACCGTCAAATGTAAGAATTATTACTAAGAAAATACAAAAAGTAAAGCCAAAATTTATTCAAAACTTAAACACAAGCATATATAATTTTTTAAATATTCTCAGTTTAGTTCTTTTTAAAGCTAAGTTTTGACTTGCGGCCGCACCTTAAAACAAAATTTTGATGGTTACTGTGTACTTTTACTTTTGTTTTATTTAAAAATCAAAATTTTGATTTTCCTTTGCATACATAAAAATATTCCAAAGTTTTTTGCTTAAAATAATTGTAAATCAATACTTACAAGACTAACGCAACATACAGTCTTACAGTACACTATATTTCTGACCAAAGTTCTACTATAAAAATCGCACATGCGCAATTTTATTCGACTTTTCAAACAAAAATTTGTCATTTTCTGCTGATTTTCCTGAGCAGCGATTCTTAACGATGTGTCAGTTTTTTAGAGTAGAAATAGTCACTTTCTTTGCACTCAATGCTGCTTTTTTTCACACTTCAATTCTTTTTCATTACAGAAAAGCTGTGCATGTGCGACTTTTCTAGCAAATTTTGAGTCAGAAATTTAGTTTGAGTTTACTTTCAAACATTTTTTTGCGTTATATAGTTCTTTTATTTACAACCATAATTTAAAGAGCAATTTGCTTTTTAAATTTACTATTTAGAGACAAGAAATTATTTCGAATCCACCCAATTTCGTGATTGATTTACATGTTGCTTTTAGTAAAAAGTCTTTGTTTATTCACTCCCTCAATCATCTTACTGGTTTTGAGAATACACAAATAATAGAATTGTAGTAAAACCATCCAAAATTTTCAACCATTAGAAAACTTACCGCAAAACCACTAACGTATATACTAGATTTCAGTAAACACCCGAACTGGCAACCATTCATAGAACATATGTATATTTTCCACTAAATTAGGACCGAAAAACAGCTATTTAATAACTTAGCTTAATTTTTTTTAGTTAGTTGTTTGTTTCTTAGTTTTGGTCCTTTTACCTCCGGTATATAACAGCAATATGAGAAACAAAGATTTACAAACAGTAGATATTAATACCGATTAAAATTCATACTGTGTGTCGACACTAAATCAAGCTTTTGTAGCATAAGCTCTCGTTTAAAAAGCGCTTAAAAAACAGCAGGACAAAATGTTTAAACAGTTATCACATAATTCTAATAGGAAATAAAAGAAATCAATAAAATAAAAACAAATTGTTTAACACTGTTTGTCATAAAAATTGTTTGGTAGATAAAGATTCAAAACCACGCCTTTTAAAATAACATGTTGCTGAAACTCAAACTCCCCAACAGAAGCTTTTAAAATAATTCGAACCAGGAAGTTAGAGCCAAAAAATTTAATAAAAAAGGAAAAAAAAGTCTTTTTTCTTTATTTGGAGAAAAACAATAATTGTTTTTTCATTTAAAACGATCTTAAATCAAAATTTTTTCCGAGGTTCGATCTTCTTAGACAATTTTTTCTTGTTGTAAAATGTAAGATTTTTCAATGTGCCGAATAAAAGTTTGTTTTAATCAATATTTTTTAAAAAAATCTCACATTAAAATATATTATTGTTTTTTTTTTCTTTTAAATTTGTAAACGCAATAGTGCTTTTAAACTATTTCGATTCGAAGTTAGTTTTACAAACAAAATAAATGATCATTTTTTGTTTTTTCAACCGATCTTAATTAAAAATGGGAACAACAATGAAAAATATTTGTTTTGTAAAGGGGTTTATTAGTTAATTACTTAATTATTATAAATAATTATGGATATACCATTTAGTATTTACTGGTCTTAAGCAAATGTAGTAAAACTTATTAAAAGATTTCATAATTATAGTAAAGTTGATATTGGTTTGAAGAAAAACCAGTAAATAGTGATATATTTTGCAATGATTACTTTTTCTAACTAAACAATAGTCTAAAATATTGGTCTCAAAAACCAGTAAGATGTCTGAGAGAGCAATGTCGCAATAAATGGGAAATAGTTGTTCCCATAATGAATATAAAAACATGTGACAGAAATAAAAAACTTGTTGAAATCGTAGGGTGATAATGGGTAAAACCACTAGTGGGCGGTAATCACTCTAGTCTAAACCCGCTTTTTAATCGAAAAATTGTTTAACGTTAAA